>JADILG010000311.1:0-25128 GCA_017591655.1 Thielaviopsis populi
GACACCGACTCATAGGCTCCAATGGCCCCAACCGGCCCACTAAACTTCCCCCCCCCCCCCACCGCCTGTGCCTGTGTGTCTCGTCCTGGTCCTGGTACTGGCCCATCGTTTCTGACTGGTTTGCCATTGTGTTGGTTGACTTGTGATCATGTTCTTTCTTATATGTAGCCGGTCGTAAGAGTGCGGTGGAGGGTGTGTGTGTATGCAACAGCCGAGAGCGTTGTGTGGCCGGTTCATTTGAACGGGGGGGGAAGGGGGGGAAGCGTTGGACGAGGAGGTGGACGAGGAGGTGGACAAAGTGTGGCGCAATAGATTGTGGCGCATCGTGGCGTACAGCAATGATGATGTATGTACTTACCCAAAGTGAGCGTCGAGATGTATTAGCAGAAAGAGTGACAAATTGCTATGTAGCAGACGTCGATGACGATGACGATGACGATGCAATACGTGAGGGACAGTAAAGAAGAATAAATAGAAAAAGAAAAAGAAGGTGAACAGTAGAGTTCAGAAAGAAGGACAAGAACAGCAATAGCAACAGCAAAATATGAAGAAGCTTGAGAAGGCAATGGAAATGAGGAAATGAAGGAGAACAAAAAGCAGGGCAGAAGAGAACAAGAAATAGAAACCGAAGCATAATATAGCAACAAGTGGCACACGCGATAAATTCCCTAATATTCCGCACCGCTAAAGCCCAGCCCAGCCCAGCCTATCTGGCTGACGCATCAAGCAAAAAATCAAGGCACGGAAAGCCACTAGACACATCACTAAATCACTAAATCCAGTCCAGTCCAGTTCGAAGGCCATGCCACGTCCATACAAAAAAAAAGAAAAAAAAAAGAACTACATGCCCTGGGGCCTTGGGGAGTCTGTGGAGGAGCCTGGGGGAGGGGGGGAGGGGGGTGATAGCAAAAAGAGGTGGAGTGGGAGGGGTCAGCCAGGGCATGCGCCAAGGAACAAAAGGAAGAAATATGGCGTAGCATGGAGTGAGCGAAAGGGACAAGACAAGACACTGCACAAGACAAGACAAGACGAGAAGAGACGAGAAGGGAGCGGAGGAGAAGGTGAGAAGGTGAGAAGGGACTTGTCCTAGTGAGCACTAACGACTTGGCCGTCCTAAAAGAAAATAAGTCAACGGGGGGTCCTTAGACACTGGGAGAGGAACAGGCAGAAAAAAAAAAGAGAATAAACGTAGAATAAGCGTAGAATAAAACAAGAATAAACGCAGAATAATCAAGTATAAAAGAGTATAAAAAGCATTAAAAAAAAAGGGCTGCTTATCAATAAACTCAATTAATTGCCACCCATGTCTTGCACCAAAAGGACATATTTCCTAAAGAGGTTAAAACTTGCTGACCTCAAAGACTTGAGACGACGATCTGAGGGCTATTCTATTCTATTTGCTCACAGTCCTCCCTCAGGTCAGGCCGTAGTCATAAGTATAATGCCCTCCACAGCCCACAGTCCAAGTTCTTACAGCAGGCAACAAATAGCAGACACCAGACAATAGGCAGCAGGCATCAGACACCAGACACTCGACACTAGACAGTGGGTGGCCATCGGCTTACCCACGCCCTCGAGCCCCGCCCTCGAGCCATGCAACGGTGTGCTGCTGCTGGCTTGTCTTGCCGTGTGAGCGTGCCGGCCTGCAATACCGCCATCACAGAAAGCAAAAGCAATGTGCGGTGTATTGTACATGTTTCCTAGCAGATGTTCTTGCCACTGCTTCCACTGTTGTTCTGGTGTGTTTCTGTTTGTGTGCCTGTTTGATTACTTGTGACTTTACAAGTGTCTGTCTGCACTGTATGCATCCAGGGGCCAGCCGACTTGCCTGATAGTGGAAAATAGAGAATAGAAATAGCTACATTATTAATTCCTGCCACTGGCTCTTGCAATGAGACGAAATACATGGCAAACAACAGCACAGAATGCCTCTTCTCTTGAGCAGACAAGCAGACAAACAATCACATAATCAGGGTCCAAGTCCAGGACAAAAGCCAAAATGAACGTCGTCACAGGGCTAGCTCGTCACCTGTCTAGGGTTAGAAGCCCGGCATTGGCCCGCTAACCCTATAAGCCTAGTCATCTCTACTGACGTCAATAATTCCGCTCTCTCCTGTCCATCTTGTCGTACGTCCGTCCCACACGCTCGATCTTGTTGCTTGTCCTGTTTTTTATTTTTATTTTCTGTGTTCCTTTTTGCCTGAATGTCCAGCCTCGGCCGAGAACAAGGCTGGCCATATCCTGAGCCGGGTTGTTTCTGCTGGCTTATATCATGACCAGCCGCCGAAGAAGCGTTTTTGTCTTTGCCCTTCTAGCAACTATGAACGCCTTAGTCGGACCGCTTCAGGGAAGAAAGCCGCAATTGAGATCAGTTTAGGCGGCTCTGTTGACCTCTGAGGTCCTTTTTGGGTTCGATTTGGGCCCTTTCTTGGGGTTGATTGTGTGTGTGTCTCTCTCCCTCTCTAGTCAAGATGTCCAAATTTCCTACAGGCTTCTTAGCGACACACCCCTTCCACACCTTCTACCCCCCCTTTTTGTTTTTTCTTTCTTGTTGTTCTTGTCTTGCTTGCCTCTTGCTGTCTCTCTGACTATGACAACACAAGGCCTGGCATTTTCAAGACGCACTTTCATAGTCAGATTTGCAGAAGAGGTGAAACATCGACAACAGTGCGAGGGCGGACTCACCGACACTGTGTCTCTCAACAACGGCCTGCAAGGTGGACTGGCCGGCATCACCGCCAACGTCAAGGCAAGAATAGTACACAGTATCACATTGCTGTCTGTTTATCCTGCACGTCTCTACAGTTCGTGTGTGTAAAGCTCGGCAGGCTTGCAAAGACGCCCCAAGCCCCAAGCCCTGGACGGCAAGACATAGGGCTCACATGAAAGCAGAGAGACATGGCCTGTAAGCTGTAGCCTGATTCCAGAACAAGCGTGAAAACGACTCGGGTTTGATGCACGAGCAGCCCGTTCACACACAGTCGCTGTGGTCTGGACTGCAGGCAGAGCTCGCTACGCACAGTCGAGCGTGAGACGTGGCCAGACATCATACACACTACAGACTCGGGGTAGAACACTCTACAGCCTGTGGACTGCTGAGTATCCAGCTGGCGTCGATATGGGCATTAAAGATGGTGGAAAAAGAATATTCCCTTCTGTTCTGCTCTGCTCTGCTCGCCCCCCCCCCTTTTGTGCCATGGAAGATAATTCAAGTAATACAAAGAAGAACCAGTAATAGAAGTGCTACAGCAATCCTTCAAGGAACGATGGGGAACGGGTTCTGTTCCCGAGAGCTGGGAAAACCCGTCCGACAGCCAGACAAGACAGAGACATCTACAGCCAGTAGCTGGAAGAGAAGGAGGAGGAGGAGGAGGAGGAGGAGGAGGAGAAGAGAAAACAGATATCCTTCAGCAGGCAAGTCTCTTTGGAAGCGGGCGGCGTAGTTTTAGAAAAACCCTGAAGTCTTTTTTTTTCCCTCGTCATGCGAGAAAGAAGAAGAAGAAGAAGAGCAACAGAAACAAAATAAACACTAAGCCTCGTGACTTGACCAGTAATGATTTGTTTTCTTCTTGAATGTTTCTTCTTTGCTCTGTGGCTAGGGCTGGCCGGGCCGACTTGCAGAGAGATGGCCAAGTTGCAAGAAAAAAAAAAAGAAAGAAAATAGGGAAAAATAGGAGAAAAAGAGAGAGAGAAAAAAAAAGAAGGAAAAAAAGAAATATAAAATATAAAAGGGATAAATTAGGATAAATTAGGTCAGGTCAAAAGAAGAATACTTGAGAGAAAAAAAAAGAAGGAAGGAGAAGGATAAAGTGGATCTCGACCAGCTGGAAGGCTCGGCTAAGCTGGATCCGGCTAAATTCAGGAACAGCACAAAGGCATGCGCCACATAGCCTACAGCCACACAGCCACACAGCCACAAAGGCCACAAAGGCCCCACGGCTTACGACTTACGACTTACGATTTACGACATTGTGACGGACCGAGACTACGGCCGGGGAGCCACTTTCTCCAGAATCACACGGGCTCTAGCGGAGGGGCAGATAGGCGACGGCTCTCAGCACTAGAAGCAGGCTAGAAGATCGACCTGGCCCCAGCTGACCGCCAGCGCCAGCGCCAGCGCCAACTAAAATGTAATTATGGGCGGTCCGGCCCAAGCTAGCCAATCAACGCCAGGAACAGAGCCGGAATTGGGTAGGGAGACCTTCGTTATCAGGCGCCAAAGATTGTAATATAAGCCCGTTCTTTTCTTTTCTTTTTCTCTTCTCTCATCTTTCGTAGAGGCATGAATAGGCTATATATGTAATATGCATTGACACCGTATGTACCTAGATAGATACCTTTGTCTCTCAATAGTGGACACTGGCTCTAGAGCGTAGCATTAGAAAATGGGCGCTGTTATCAGTCTGAGAGCGCTATCTTGCACTGCCATGCCACTAAGTTATAGCGGAGGGTGCCCTGAAGAGGCGTGAAGAAACGAAGATGATGATTGTATTGGTTGTGTTGCTATCGGAGTTTTCCAGTTGTGTCCATTCGTGGCGAGATCACTAGTATCTGCCCAAGGCCTTCAGCCTTGGCCTCCACTTAACATTATCCCCACAATATTCCATGCCCTCTAACCATGCCGTGTCCTGTCTTACTAATCGTGCATTCCTGGACTTCTACAAGGCGCCCGCCAGAGTCATTACATACTGTAAGTATAGCACTTCTTGTGACAGCTTCACGGCTTCACAGCCTCACCTTGCTTTGCCATTGTCTTCTCGGCCTGGCTGCACCTGATCCGGTCCGGCCTGAGACTAGGTTGAGCAAAACAACAGATGGCCAAATACGACGATCCTATACTATACTCGCACTTTGCAGTACAGCAGACCAAGCCGGCAGCAGTACCACAAGCCAAGCGAGGGAGCGGCCGACTTGCCACATGTATTTATCACGTCAGATGGGGGCATATCAAGCTGAAAGTGATACCCGCCTTACACACACGCATACGCACACACGCACACGCACACGCATACACAGAGACACAGTACACTACACCACACTGTCGCCACTGATCTGATATGCCCATAACAATCACGCTAACAATCCAAGTCGGTCTACGTCCTATTGCATATCCCCTCCCCTCCCCCTTTATATATATATATATATAAATTCTTTTTATGTTTCGTTCTCGCTCGGGACGTCCTGTCTGTTTACCTCTATGTACATATGTACGTATATATATATGTATGTATGTATGCATGTGCTGGCTATTCCCGATGCGAGGGAGCAAAGATACGACACCTGGTTCAGACCCAGGCCAGAGTCGTTTGAATTGCGTCGGTCATCACATCATCGGGCACGGTGGGCGAAAGACAACATGTAGATGTATACTAGACACACACTAGATTGTCACATTTCGTCTGTGTTGGCTGCCCGAGCGACTCACCGACTGAGCTGCAGCATTCATCACGCACTCACAGGTCTGTAGTACATGTCACAACAACGGTCACGCAAACGTCGACCTGCTGGGCACTATCGCAATGGCCCAGGGTTAGCAAATCCAAAGTGTCTATCTGTTTCGACAAAGAGACCAGAAAACAGACCAACCACTTTGGCCCCCTCCTTCCCCAGCCATAAATCCAGAAAGCCATAAAGGGGGGAGGCGGGCATGAACTCGGTCCTCAACCACAAGGGCTAAGCAGCAATACATACACTTACATTGTCATATTACACCCAGCCATCAAACACCGCTTGCATGAAGCGAGAAACAGACGAATGGCAAATTTGTTCAGCAGTCTCTCTCTTCCCCCCTTCCCCTCCCAGCATTAACGCACCCAAAAAAAAAAAAAAGAAAAGAAAAACAGAGTCCTCCTTGTCCTTCTCCGGCGCCCTTCCACACCCCCTGCTTGACCGGCTGCTAACTTGTTAGCCTCGCTTCTTTCTCTTTCATTACTTCTCACGTCTCAGGAAGCTAAAAAGGCAGAAGAGAGTCGGAGTCGGAGTCAGCATCTGCAAGTATAGAGAAGCACAGACACCAACCAGCTCAGCTGAGCAATTCTTATCCCTCTGGTCTTTCTTGGCCGGATATGTATTACACACACACACTCTCTCTCTCTCTCTCTCTCACCGACGCAGAGGGACTAGGAACATCTCGAACCTAATAGCACACATGCAATTCCAAGACTTTGCTCTCAGCAAGAAAAAAAAAAGAGAAAAAAAAAGAGAGAAAAAGAACAAGAAAAGAGCCATCCATGCCTGCACATTGGTAGTTATTGCCACCCCGAGCCAGACTGCAGATTGTTGGCCTGCGCACTGTCTCGTGGGGGCTCATGTGATCTTCCTCTCATGCTACTAGCCTTGTTCTTTTTCGTCGTTGCGTGAATACGGCCTCGCTGCGAGGTATTCAAAAGAGAGGTCTTGAAGAAAAAGAAAGGGAAGAAAAAGAAAAGAAAAAAGGGGGGGAAAAAGAAATTCATAATCCTTTGCCTTCCTTGTGGGTGATCCCATAACACGCCTATCTTATCACTGCGTATCGCCCTCTGTACCATCATGACCCCCACTGAAGCCCTAGCCCAGACTGTCGCTTTTAGCGGGCCAGGACGCTAGAGTGTAAGTACGTTTCAGTGGATATAGCCCACTAACAGTCTGGAAGTTACAGCGGCCAGGCGCCACACTATGTCACTAGGACTCCGCCCTCCCTCCCTCCGCCCTCCCCTCCCTCCATGATTTCCGCTTCATGTTGCAGCAGTCCAGGTTCTCTCCATCCTGCCCAGCCAGCAGCTGAAGCCTGGGTTTTAACTGACACCATCAGCCAGGCTAATAAGCCAAGCCAAGCCCCCCTCCCCAGACAGTACGTCGCAGTATTATTATTGTATTGGCAGAGCTAGAGTCACAGCTAGCAATATAATCCGTCAAGGCCGGTCGGTGTTGACTTGTCTTGGGGTCGCTGCCTTGTCCCTGGGGAGCGGCGAAGAGAAGAAGAAAGCAAGCAAGCTTGGAAAAGCCCGGTCCATTAGCAAACCCCCTCGTACCCCTTGAATATCCCGGTGGATCGTAATTTCGGCCATGTTGATAGACATGCGTTGTTGCTCTCTCTCGCTTTCTCTTTCTTTTTCTTTTTCTCTCTTCCTTTTCCTCTTCTGCCTTCTGCCCAGCAGCCAGCAACAAGTAAGCAAGAAGTCAAAAAAAGGGTAAACACCCACAAGGAGCTGTGAGAGAATCAAGAGAGAGATATAGATAGATAGAAATAAATAAATATAAGCCGGGAACTGGGGTGGCTTTGTTCCGTTGTTGTTTCTTTCTCTCTGGCGGGCTTTAAAAATCTGGAGAAGAGCTTTTTTTTTTTCCTTTTTTTTTCTTTTTTTTTTTCGTTGTTTGTATGGTCTCGGTGAAGCTGCAGAATTACACCGAAATACAGGCCTCTTTTTTTTTTCTTCTTCTTCCTTAAATCAGACACGAACCAGCAGAATCCCAACGATGCTGTGGTCGGGCGGTGAGCACAGGAAATACGGAAGGCACCAAGTCCTCGATCTTGTTCCATGGACATTCTAGAATTTCTTTTTTTATCGCTCGTTCCTGCTCAAGCCTTTGTTCTTTCCTCTTGATGCTTCAAGTCCCATCGGCCATCGTCCCCGCCCGCCTGCTCACCCGCTTTGTCATTGATTCTTGGATATTTCTCTGCGTCAATTCTTGCTTATATAGTCTCGCAAGACTGCTGATTTGTGCATGGCTGGAGCAATTCAATGTCTATCCCTTTGAAGCAAAGGGAGAAAATAGGAAACATGGAAAGAGCATTCCTCAGGGCCATGACTTGCAACGGCATATCCGCCACTGCAAGCAAAGCCTTTTTTTTTTCTCTTGTCTTTGCGTGCCGGCCAATCAAGAATAGCGGTTACTTGCTTTTTTTTTCTCTTTTTTTTCTTTTTCTTGTTCTTGTTTTTGTTGTTTCTTTTCTTTTCCTGTCTCACTGAAAGAAAAGAAAAAAGGGCCCTTGAAAAAAGGAAGGGTCTTTAGATCATGTTAGTAGAACCAATACTACCACCACCACCACCTCCTCCTCCCACTCGCCCGCTCACCGATGCTTTGTGCCCGACAAAAATCGAGCTCGGATCTATGATGGCTTGTTTCGCCTTTTTTTTTCTGTCTCCTATGCTCATTCTTTCCTGATCAGAGGGAATCCAATCCGCTCTTCTTCAGCTCATGGCTGGAAAGCGAGGCACAGAAGGACAAGACAAGGCCTCATATATCCTGCACCAAGGCCTCTTTTTTTTTCTCCGATGCACTTGTGCTTGTTGTCTGAGTGTCATCGTGTGCTAAGCTGGCCTATGTATGGATGTATGTCTGGTCCTGGGCTAACTTGTGAACCTGGGTGTGACCTGGGTGTGACCTTTAATCTCATGATATTCTTAGGTCTCCCCCCCCCCCTCCTCTCTCTCTCCCTTTACTGTGACTTGCTTTTAGTGGCTACCAGTACTAGTGGCAGTGCAGGTCACAATATATGTATGCATGTACTATGTACGTCTCCATTTAGTGCCATGTACGCATCTACTAGTAGTCACTCACATGTAGCTTCTACTGCTTAGTAGCGTCGCGTCGTATGTATATCACTCATTACTTTTGGGCTTTTTGGCCTGACCGTCAGTTCCACTCAAGCTTTGGGCTCCTTTTTTGTTTCTCTTTCCTTTGGCCTCACAAGTCTTTATAGTCTCGTCTCAAGCTAACTATAGTGGCGGGTCTTGGCTTTGCGCTAGAATCAACAGAGCCCAAAAAAAGCAGGCCGGCGAACCCCCTCCCTCCCCCTCCCCATTCTCGCTCTGTTCTCGTCTCATGGAATGCCCGCAGACCTCGTTAAGCTCAGACCCTCTCCATGAATCTGACTCTATTGGCACATTGACAGAGAGGGCTCTCGTCTTGCTGTAACCCTAACTGCGGGGGGGGGGGCTTCTGTGTGCTATAGAGTAGATAACCCCCCGTCTTGGCTCTGCACCAATCGTAACAATTCCTTTGTAAGGAGGGTATAACAGTTGTCCTATTGTGCTCTGGATCGCGTCTCCTTTCGCTGGCGAGGCCGAGAGGACCCATGAACCTGTCCAGACTGGCCCAGACGCAGTGGCTGCTACTGCAACACCAAGTCTCAACCCGAGGTCCCATTGTCTATGCGGTGTACACACACACACACATGTCCATTGTTTATGCAGTGGTCCAAGGGCACAGCCTGACTTGTTATGCACGCCTACTGCGTACTTTGCCTGTGAAAGGAAATACAGACGCGGCAACAACAGAGTCCCAGTCTGTTCTCGCAGCTGTGGCTCGCTCTCTCCCTCTCCGTCTCCGTCTTGACATGTGACCTTGCCACCAGAACGGCGTATAGTGTGGCAAGCCCCCCCCCTCCTCGATCCGCCATGTGCTTCTTGTCTTCGTCCTTTTGTATATACGATGGGCAGCCAATGCCGCCATCCACTCTCGAGACTTTCAGCTGCGCTGTCCGGCCTGGTATTTGAGGCCAGAGGGAAGTGTTTGTGTGCGCAGAACTCGGCTTAGATGTGCGGCTTCAAAGTATGGTGTAAGTCGCTGCATGAGACCTGGCTTGGGACTTGTACGACGTAACGAGATGTCCGCTTTCGGCTTCATGGCCTGGATGTAGGTTGGCGTATTGTATGATGTGAGCAAGTTCGAATATGTAGTTTGAACAAGTAGCTTGCCTCGCCAGCCGAAGAGGTAGTTTGCACCAATACCACCACACTGCAGTACCTTTCGATGGTCTGTTGCAGCTGTCACATACAGGGAATCTCCGATATTCCTTGTGTTGGTTCATTGGACCAGAAATGCTCCAAGTCTTTGTGACTCTTTCGTCTTTTTCAGCCACTAGGCGTTGGATTGGCCAGAGATCAATGTTAAGTATGTGTGCCACTTCGATACACATATATATCGAGACATCACACCCACGGAAACGGCTTACCCCCCCTAAATGTGAAGTAATAGTAAGCCATGTATGGGAGGTCAGGAGACATGCAAATGTAATCAACTGCTGGTCGCCGTAAGGTACACACACAGTACGGCGGAATGACCACACGAAGACACCTTCATGGGCCCGGCCAGCTCAACAAAGACTGATCCCCCCCCTCCCAAAAAAACAACCGCCGGGGACCTCTTTGCAAAGAACTGCCAAACGGGTTTCAGAAACATGGCACTCCATCAGAAATGCAGCGTATTTCCCAGCACACACTGCCCGTCCGCTGTGAGGTAGGTCCTGTAGAGCCCCGATGCAGGTTACACCACAATATGCTGCGAGATGGCTTACCTGGACTGCCTGATATAAGTTCCTTTCAGCCAAGCCCTTGAGAAGCGCCCACGCGCCCATCGGAAGAGCAAAACTCTGCAATTTGTTCAGGGGGTCACGTGCAAAGGAAAGTGGCATATGGTTGTACATGTTCGGGCTCCATACATGCAGTAGTGATGCTGTGCCACTCACTACAGTGTTGGAAGCCAAGCCATGGTGCTGCAAGAAGGCCATGGGGCTATTGCGGTGGAAGATAGGGGAATACTAAACTGCTGGCCATGAAAAGGGGTATACCCAAGCTGGGCCCTTCAGGTCCTGAGAAAAAAGGATTCGCTACCAAGCTGTATATCTATAATGCGTCGCACAACATGATATCACCACAATCGTACATGTAGCCGAGCTTCATAGTCAGTAACTCGAGCCACTGTAGCTTCAGTCGACATAGCACGCCGACATGACAGCTGCCTATGAGCGACGCCTTCACACACCCACACACACACTGCAGCAAGACAAGATACTGGGCGCACCATAAGAATGACTCGATGCTCAGTTCTTGTGTAACAACGGAAACACCACACGCGTACATGACGTCCGTGTCACCCACAGCCAGGACCGGGGGTGCCAGCTCCTGAATTGCGTCTCGCACTATCCCAGGGCATGATATACGACAAAAGCCTGACCACCTGCGTGTCTTCGTAGCGTCCATCACCTGTCTAACAAAACACAGCCCGGCGACTGCCTCGGTGTATGACAAGCCTCTGACTAGTTTTTTCTGTGCACCACAGTGAGAAAATGGCTTCATGATGAGTGTCAGAGCTTGCCTGCGCATGGCACTTTGTGAGATGACGGGGAATCAGCATAGTGACCGAAACTTGCCGAGTGTGTGTATGAGTGAGTGTCAGCAGAATCATGCAGATGCCTGCTTGTGAGTGTGGCGGTATCAACGTCGTCGTAAACAATGGATAGATTCGCTAGTTCGCCTAAACGCCACGTGGTCAAGGAGATGTCGGGCCAATACAACCCATCTCCCACAAAAGAAAGGAAAAGAAACAGATACGCCCCGGTTTTGCAGTACCGTCGTAGAGCAGAGAAACAGCCCTTAGTCCATGGCCGGCAGACAGGGCCGTGTATGTGTGTGAGCCCGCCGCCGAAAAGAACCCGAAGCAAGACATTGCGAGAAGGAACAAAACGGCAAAACGATGGCCGGGATTGGCCGATTAGTTGACGAGGATGGACATCTGTAGGCCAGCACAGCCGCGTTAGCAAAGCCAGCCAGAACGTATTGGAGCTGAAGAGAAGACAACTCACGGCCATGAAGACACAGCATATGCTTATGTACGGACTCAACCGTTCTCCTATTCTGGCACACTTCCAGAAAATGCTCATGAGGCTGTGAGGCATCAGTGTCAGTCAAGCGGGTCTACTGACAAATGAGGCGCCTAGAGAAAGCCCCTCCTGTGATATTGCAGAGCTTCACGTCGACTCACCCGTTCTTCCTGCTGTCCATGAAGGTGGTAAAGATGGCATGCATGTACGCGCTGGTGCAAATGACCAGCAGAATGACCAGCAGCAGCGACTGGAAGTTGAAAAGCGCCGTCTGCAAGAGAGGAGAAAATCTTGGTCAGCATTATGGTCTCTTGGCATGTGAGAGTATCATCGTGATCGCTTCGTGCTTCGTGCTTTGCGTTGTCGAGTGTTGCTCGTCGTAGCGTGTGTGGGGGGGGGGGGATTCAGGCAGCTTGTGGTGGGAGGATGAGATGGCTGTACCATTGTGTAGAAATAGATCTGATGATGATAAGCAAATGGGCTCCCGAAACAAGATAAATCGGGCGATTGGAGCTGTCGCAAGCTTGTTATCCGGCTGGGCCAAGCTCTGTGTTGGTGGATCATAGAAAGCTGAAGCTCTGCCCACAGTAGGAGCCACGATACAAGGTATCACGTGATAGACCCTAGTATGCCGGCTATCTAGGGTTATGAATATGCGCCGAGTTGACAAGGCTGGGGCTCTTGAGGACGACGTCACAGCTTCCAGAGTTTGGGAAACTCGAATCGTTGACAGCCTTGCTAAATTTTATCCTCACGACATTGAAACAAAGACCGAAGAACTCCCGGAAAGCAGCGGACTCTACAACCCCAAAGACCCCGCCAACAGGCCGTCTTGCAACGCCTTTGTCGCAGACTTGCAACCCTACACCACGATCACTATCGTCACGTACGACATCCACTTGCCCGCCATGGAGCCCCGAGCGCGCGCTGTCAAGAATGTTGGCAAGATGACCTTTAGCAACACAGAGCGTGAGTTCTCAGTAGCTATTCCGACCACAGCCATTGCCGCGAGAAAGGCGTCATTCAGCCCTCCAACTAGCTAACCCTGTGTGCTCTTGTCTGCCCGCCAGTTACCCAGCTTCTGTACGCACATGGCGACGTGCAAAATCCGCTCCCCGAGACGATGCGCGTGCTGGACGAGATCGCCACCGACTTCATCCAGAGTCTGGCGTTTGACGCGACCCGCGCAGCCAACTACACAGGCCGGCAGAAAGTCAAGTTTGAGGATTTTGAGTTTGTGTTCCGCAAGAACCCCATGTTCCTGGGCAAGGTGCAGGAGGTGTTTGAGAAGAAGGGCGAGATTGATAATGCGCGCAAGATCATTGACGATAGCGAACACGCCATTATGAAGAACGCCGGCAACGAGTCCAAGGACAAGGACGCCAAGAAGGGCGGCGCTGGCGCCGGCGCTGGGAGCGCTACCAAGACGGCCAACGGCGCGGCCAGCGGCAAGGTCAAGTCTGATATGGACGAGGAGGAACTGGGCGAGGCGGATGATGATGACATGGAGGACTTTGTGCGCAAAAAGTAGGGGCGGCGGGTACCGTGGGCCATGGCCCCTCCCCCCCTCCAAGACACTGGCGTGGCTTTCTCTTTCTCTTTCTCTTTCTTTTTCTTCTGGCATTTTGCGATATTGTATCTACTTGAGCGATGGCGTTGGGTGTACATGATATATTCATTGGGTTTTCACGGCCTCTGGGTTGGTTGTCATGTGCTGTGCAGTGTAGAGGCCATCCTGCTGTGCCGTTGTACTGTCCTGATCCCTTGGTACACTGCCTTTTGTGTGTGTGAAAGTAATTGTGAAGAGCTGGGCTGACTATACAACGGAACAACGGACTTTAGAGAATCCCGGGTCTTTAATACCCCTTTCTAAACGCCTCTCACAGTAACGCCTTGAAGCCACGGCGCGCAAGGCCCGGCTTTGCTTGTGGTCCGGAAGATGCGATCACGTGCAGGCTCAGCCTTGCAGGATTCTCCGGACGAGGCTGAACAATTGCATTGCGAGCCGCATTGCGGTTCCAAATTTTTGATGCTCATCGACAAGCTTCGCATTTCTTTCTTTTTTTTTCTCCTTCATCGACCATCAATTAATTCTCTGTTTCTGCGGCTCATTATTGCTTTGCTATCCGGTTGAACTGTTGCTTGGACGACCGCCGCCTTAATATTCTGCTCCCGATACTCAACACCCTACACGTTCTTATTCCTGTCTGCACTCAGCACAGTCGGCTTCTCACGCTTCACGCCGTCGCAATGGTTCAGATCAGCGAGGTCAAGGGCAACAAGCGGGACAATCGCACCGCTGCCCACACGCACATCAAGGGCCTTGGCCTGAAGGCCGATGGCACAGCCGAAAAGCTCCAGTCTGGCTTCGTTGGCCAAGAGACTGCTAGAGAGGTACGCAGCCACAACGCATTTGTTCTTGCGCCACCGGTTCGGCCACAAAAACAGCAGCTAACTCGCATTGCATCTTGCATTATAGGCCTGCGGTATCGTCGTCGACCTCATAAAATCCCACAAAATGGCTGGCCGCGGCGTCTTGCTGGCTGGCGGCCCCGGCACGGGCAAGACGGCTCTGGCGCTGGCCATCAGCCAGGAACTCGGCACCAAGATCCCCTTTTGCCCCATTGTCGGCAGTGAAATCTACTCTACAGAGGTCAAGAAGACCGAGATGCTGATGGAGAACTTCCGTCGGGCCATTGGCCTCAAGGTCCGCGAGACGAAGGAGGTGTATGAGGGCGAGGTAACGGAGCTGACGCCCGAGGAGGCCGAGAACCCGCTGGGCGGTTACGGAAAGACCATCAGCACGCTGCTGATTGGCCTGAAGAGCGCAAAGGGCCAGAAGAAGCTGCGTCTGGACCCCAGCATATACGAGGCCATCCAGAAGGAGCGCGTGACGGTCGGCGATGTAATTTACATTGAGGCTAACACGGGCGCTTGCAAGCGTGTGGGGAGATCAGATGCCTATGCCACCGAGTTTGACCTGGAGGCCGAGGAGTATGTGCCGATTCCCAAGGGTGAGGTGCACAAGAAAAAGGAAATTGTCCAGGACGTGACGCTGCACGACCTGGACGTGGCCAATGCCCGGCCCCAGGGCGGCCAGGACATTATGAGCATGATGGGCCAGCTCATGAAGCCCAAGATGACAGAGATTACGGACAAGTTGCGGGCCGAGATCAACAAGGTCGTCAGCAAGTACATTGACCAGGGCGTGGCCGAGCTCGTTCCGGGCGTGTTGTTCATTGACGAGGTAAGCAGAGGAGCAGGCGACGTGGGCCTGCAAGCGGTAGTTTTGAGCCGCTGGGACTTCTTTTTTTTCCCCCTCGTTTTTCTGCTGGACATGTACTAACACGACTCTCTCCCATCCTCCCAGGCACACATGCTCGATATTGAGTGCTTCACGTACCTCAACCGCGCGCTCGAGTCGCCCATTGCGCCCATAGTGGTCCTGGCATCCAATCGCGGCGTGGCCAAGATTCGCGGCGCCGACGACATTTCGGCGGCCCACGGCGTTCCGCCGGATTTCCTGACGCGCCTACTGATTGTGCCGACGACGCCGTACAAGGCCGACGAGATCAAGCAGATTGTCAAGATCCGGCTGTCGACGGAGGGCGTGGCTGTCACGGACGCGGCAGTGGACAAGATTGCGGAGCACGGCGTGCGGATTTCGCTGCGGTACTGTCTGCAGCTGCTGACGCCTGCCAGGTACGTTTTTTTCTTCTTTTTCTTTTCTACTCTTGTCTTTCTTCCGCTCTTGTTCTTCTCCTGTTCTCCTGTTCTTCTTGCTTCCCCACTCCTTTCTCCTGTCTTGCCTCGAGAGGAGAGAGAAGACGCTTGGTCCATAGCCCCGGTCGGCATCATCCTTGTTAGTCGAGTTTGCCCAAGTTATTTGCGTGCTGCCCCTGGATGGATGGATGGTGGGGGGGATGGGCCTCTATCTTGCTCTTCGCGGGTCTAGGCTCACCTCTTGACCCGTGACTGTGACTGGCCAAGCAGACGATTTGCTTCCTCTCTTGTCCTCCTAACGCCCTTATCCTTCTCAAGCTCACGCTCGCGCTCGCGCTCACGCTTCCCCCTTTCCCTCCTCTTCTATTGTCAGTTGGTTGGGTACTAACACCATCCTTACTAGCATTATCGCCAAGGCCAATGGGCGCACTCAAATTGATGTCCAGGACGTGTCCGAGTGTGAGGATCTGTTCCTGGACGCGAGGCGCAGTGCACAAATCCTGTCCAACGAGACGGCAGCCGGCTATCTTGCCTGAGCAGCAGCAACAAGCGGGTGTTCCTTTTATTTCTTTTATTGTCTCTATGTTTTTTTTTTAAAGTTCCGGGTCATTTTTTATTTCTTTTTATTTCATGCTTGTTGCACGCCGGCTATGACGATGGCATTGCTTTTTTTCTTCTTTTTTTTTCTTTCTTTTTTTTTTTCCTTTCTTGGTGCGTGTGACTTGGTCGGTTTTCTTTTGATACTCACAACACATCATACAGACACACACGCACACACAAGAAGAACAGCACGGCGGAACACGGGGCATTTCTTTTCTTTTCTTTTCTCTTCTCTTCTTTCAGGAGTTGCAACGCATAGAAACAAATTCAAAAAATTCAGCCGTCTTTTTTTTCTTTTTTTTTTTAGTCTGTTGATGATCTCCTGGGCCTGACTAGCCAGACAGGATGATGTACCACGGATGTACTCGGTACATCTTTGGTTTGCACCACGTGTCAAAGTTTGTCTAGATGATCCTGATTTTCATCGGGACTTTTTTTTTTCTTTCTTTCTTTCTTTCTTTTCTTTGTCGTTATTATTCTTGATATTCATTATTTCTTTCTTTTGTTATCACCTTTTTTTTTCTTTGTTGTTCTTGTTGTGTGCCTTGGCGTTAACGCGCGCAATGTGGTCTTTGCTCAGGAGGATGGGCTAAGCTGAGGCTTGTTTCTTTTTATTTTTTTATTTTTTTTATTTTTTTATTTTTTTTATTTCTTTTTATTTTTTTTATTTCTTTTTATTTTTTTTATTTCTTTTTATTTTTTTTATTTTTTTTATTTTTTTTAGCTTTCTTTTCTTTTCTTTTACACACACAGCAAAAGAAGGAAAACAGAGTCGAGTGCCGGAAAAGAAGGAGAAACAAAAGAATAAAAAAGACCTACAACTAAAGCTGGCGCCATAGAAGACTCAATGGTCCTCGCTGAGCCTAAGCAAGTCCTCTTCTAGGCAGGCCAGGCTATACAAGCAAAGCCAGCTGAAGTGAATCATCCTATGTGCCATTGCCTGGCGTATAGCAATGGACTGGACAGAGGCCTGGAAGAAGGCCATGGAAGGGGGGAGAAGCAAAGAATGGCATATCCGGATGCCCTTTTCTCCTGTGTGCCCGGCACTTCTATAGGCCGTCGTGTGGTGCTATCGGTCCTGTAGACACTATAAAAGTTGTGTGATAAGTACTAAGGGCTCCCTTGAAGGTATCGTGCCATTGTGCACGCCATGGTGCTATGGTGCCGTGCTATAGTGCTGTAGTGCTATAGTGCCATAGTCTTCCCCTTCTCGTATAGTCAGCCAAGTCAAGCAAAAGCAAGTCTTTGTTCCCTCTCCACTGACTGCCATTTGTTCCTCTGTCGTTCATCTTCCCTTCCCCTGCGGCCTCTGCCTCTCTCCCTCTCTGCCTCTGAGCTGCACTGCACTGCTGTGTCTTTCTTGCTCGCCCTGAAACACATTGTCTTTTAGGTATCTTACAGGCTCAGAATGGCCATCCAGCCCGGTGAGGCCGAGAAGAAGAGGGCGCTAAATTTGGGGAGTAGGAGGAGGAGGAGGAGGAGAAAAAGGAGGAGGAGGAGGAGGAAGAGGAAGAAGAGGCCCCAAGTAGGAAAAGCCGCACCAGGCACAGCACTGACTTGCACATGCAGCACAACATGTGAGTAAGCCGTCTTGTATCATGTATAGATGCATGTACAGTTACATGATGTGTACAAAAAGGTACCCAAACACACATGTACCTATACTTCTTGCACATTGCACATTGCACATGACTACAGAACAGACTTGCCTCATGTACCTGTGCATCAGCCTATTTCGCTCTATTTATGAAGCTGAATCAGATGGTTTGGCTGTATACTAAGCAAACCTGAACTGTGCCAAAAGGCGAGAAGAAAAAGAGGAAAAGAAAAAAAAA
This sequence comes from Thielaviopsis populi, assembly GCA_017591655.1. Lineage (NCBI taxonomy): Eukaryota > Fungi > Ascomycota > Sordariomycetes > Microascales > Ceratocystidaceae > Thielaviopsis > Thielaviopsis populi. Next base: position 17,743 of record JADILG010000311.1, read on the forward strand.
AAGAAAAGAAAAGGTCTAAACGCAGGCTGCAGAACAAACGAGCGGTTCTTTGTCAGGTAGGACAGAACAAGGGTGGCCAGCGGGAAAGAAAAAGGAAGAAAAAAAAGGGGAAAAAAAGGAAATAAAAGAAATAAAAAGGAAGAAAAAAGAAAAAAGAATTAATAAAAAAGGGGACAAACAGGATTGACACCCCTTCCGCCGGCCGGCCTGCATATCGTCAGTGGTACTTTCCATGCAAACAAGCAAACAAACGCAACAAAAGGAATGAAAAAAGAATTAAAAAAAAAAGGCAGCTGCAAAAAAAAAAAAAAAGAATTGGGCCACCCGCCCAGGGTTACAGGCGTACAAGAAGTGGGTAGTCTGAACGCAAAGCCCTAACCCTATGTAAAGTATCACGACGTCAGTTGATGAAGACGACCTAACGTCAATGACGGAAACAGAGACATGGACAGAAAAAGAATAACGTTGTTCCAACTAGTACTCCGTGCCGTTATTTTCCTTGAATATATATATGCATATATATATATATCAAAAACCTTTCTGGCTTTTCCATCTCTATCCGTTACTTTTTTCCTTTTCCATGTTAATCCCCGATCTTCCCTTTAATCACAGGGTCGGTTCATATCCTGCTGTTTCTCTCTTTTTCTTCTTCTTTTCTTTCTTTTCTCGCTCTCTTGTTTGTTCGTGGCCCCGAATGCATTGTCCTTGATTTCTAATGGCAACAAAGTATTGAGGATTCGGCTCAAGAATGCGCCATTTGGAATTTAAGAACAGACAAAAGCACAAAGCACAAGTAAGAGACTAGTGCCTAAACGGGCTGAGCTGCAGAGAGAAAGAGAGACTAAAAGACTTGGAGACTAGAGACTAGAGACTAGAGACTAGGCCAAGGCCGGATCAGAACAGAGAGAGAAAACGAGATGGCCGAAAGAGAACAAGCCAGTGGGTGAGAAACAGGCGCTGGGCTGGACTGGGTGGGAATACTCAGCAAACATGTGGAAGCTAAGCAACCTCGTTTGGCTGGATCAGTCGTTTTTTGTTTTCTTCTTGTTGTCTTATTATTTTATTTTATACTGTTCTTCTGGTTCCCTCCCCGTTCTTCATGTTTTTGTTCTCGTCCGCGTCTTCGGTCAGATGACAGACAGACAGCAAGGAAGAACAAAAGGTCTGTTTCCGCACTTAGTGCTGATGGAAAGAAAGCGCACAAGACCCACGACGCAATGTCCAAAAGGGGAGGCAAGGCTCGGATGACGGGCTTTCGGCCGTGTAAGCTATCGAGGACAATGAACGCGAGGGAGAAGTGAGATACTGGGGAAACAGGGGAGAAGGGAGAAGGGAAAAGCGAAAAGGAGAGCTTGGCTTGGGCTGAACAGCTAACACTACAACACCTGAAGTAGAAGAATATGTACTACGACAAAGCAGGACACTGAAGAATGCAGGATGGATAGGATAGCAGAAGAAAGATAAGGAAAAAGGGAAAACAAGAAAAAAAAAGGAAAACAAAAGAGGCTAGACTAGATTTTGAATGCACCTCAAGTCTGAAGAAAAGAAAACAAGAATCAACAATAGACTCGACTCGACTCGACGCTACAGAAGCTCGAAACCCGGGGAATAAAACAGTGAATAAACGGGAAGGAAAAGGGAGAGAGAGAGAGAGAGAGAGAGAGAGAAGAACTTCTGCTTGCGGCCTAGCCTAGATGCAAATGGCGATAGTAACTATCTGTTCACGTTATGTAGAGTATTTAGTGGCATGCTATGCATAGATTGGCCCGATGGACAACAAAGAGCCTGCTTAGCGTCACGAAAAAAAAAAGAAAGAAAGAAAGAGGGAGGGAGGAGAGGTTTGTTTACCGAGGCTCTAGACAAAGAATGCAACAGGAAGACAGACAGAGCCTGAGAGGGAGAGAGAGAGAGAGAGAGAGAGGCTGAGAGGGAGAGAGAGAGAGAGAGGCTGAGAGGGAGAGAGAGATAGAAAGAGAGAGAAGACAGAGGAGAGAAGGGACAGCAAAACACATGCAGCCATGCAAGAGGCCGCTATAACTGCCGGGCTGTAAACTGGGGGGTCAAGAAACATGCAAACGCAGCCAAGATGAACGCAGTGTGGCAGTGGGAGCTTGCATGAAGGTTACATGCATGAGATGCACGCACGCACGCACACATGTGGGTGTACATGTACATACACAGACGTACGTACATACGCATATATGCATGTAGAGACTAGTGACAGCTAGACGCGGTATCAATGTCAGTGACCGTGTCGTCAGCGAATGTGCACCACATCAAAACGAAGGGATTCTTGACTGCTCCCGCAAGAGACTTGGGACCTGGAGTAAAGCTGAGGGTGAAGCTGAAGTGACTAGACAGACAAAGCCAAGGAATCACCAGAGTACAGACAATGCAATGGCCTGAACAACAGACAATGGGGACGCTGCTCCATTCAGCTCCGGCCCTGGGATTGTGTTGTGTTGTCTTTTGCAAGCAACAACGTTCCAGCTTCGGGCATTGTTCAATAGCAGTAGGCCAGCAGCGGCAACAAGGGGCCAAAGCCAAAGAAGCCAGCCAGCTAAGCTAGCCAGGGATGAAAAGGGAACTCTACAAAGTTGCCCTGCAAATGTACCTTTCTTATCACACCTACTAAGCAGGCAGGATGATGCCTATGGGTTAAGGTTGGTGTGTAATGTCTGGGCCGAGGGGGGTCAGGATCAGGGTTAAGCTAAGTCAAGCCGTGCCATGTTATGCTATTTCTATGCCATGCTTGGGAGCTGTTGTTAGATTCTCTGTCTTTCTGTCCTTTCGTGTTTTTTTTTTCTTTTTCTTTGTTTGCTGTTTTAAGCTCGTTTGCGATTTTGTGCAGGTTAGTTTGATCCATCTCATCACAAGCAAGCATGTAAGCAGGCAGGCAAGGCAGGGTCGGGGGTCAGATCCGAAGAATGGACAGCGGACAACGGAGTTCCAGATGAATGCGGGCACTGCAAAAGGGACAAAAAGGGAGCACAAAAGCAAGCAAGCAGCTCTCGTCTCGCCTTCGTCTCGACTCGCCTTCGCCTTCACCTGGCCAGGTTTGCTGCTTGGGTGCTAGTGTGCTTGCTTCGTATGTTCCGTGTAGTATTGGTGGTCTGGCTTGGTGGTCGGTAGGGCTTGTTGATATTGAATATCGGCTACCTCACATATATTAGCATCAACGGCTTGCCAGCCGTGTTTAGATTGTATGTCACACGTCGTGACAGGACACAGAGAGGGACAGAAAAAGGAAAGAAAAAGAAAAAGAAAAGAGAAAATAAGCCGCAGCAGGGAAGGGGACCAACAAAGGGTTGCATTCCGAGTGTAACCAGGCTCCGGCTGAGCAAGGCGCGGACTGCCCATGCCAAATAGGCGAACAGAGAGAGAGAGAGAGAGAGAGAGAGAGGGAGAGAGAGGGAGAGAGGGGGAGAGGGAGAGAAAAGAGAGAGAGAGAAAAAGAGAGAAAGAGAAAAAGAGAGAAAGAGAAAAAGAGAGAAAGAGAGCTTGTGTGTGGAGAGTGCAGTGTCGCATGTAGAGTGAAAGTGTGAATCACATCACATATCACACATCACACGAGAAAAGAACCAACACATGGACAAGGTGCAGGCAAACGCTGCAAGACAAGACCGGACAGGATAAATGACAAGCAGCCAACAGTTCACGAGTCACAAGCAAACGAGCAGGGGATGGGATGGGATGGGAAGGCTGTAAAAAGAGGCCTACAGAGAGAGAGCATGGGGGAGGAGGGGAGGAGGGGAGGACAGGGCAGGGCAGAAAGGGCGTGTGACACGGGGAAAAGACGAGGAGCACAAGATGCAAGATGCAATATGCAAGATGCAAGATGAAAGGACCTTGTCAGAATTGCATGGGCCATGTGGTGACAGCTGCTTGTGCCAAGGTGCGCAAGACTTTTTGGAGGGGGGGGGGAGGGCGATCGCTAGACCTGAGCAGCCATCAAGGCATCTGTTTTTTGTTTGTTTGTTTGTTTGCGCCCTGGCGCGCTGTGCATTTTGCTTCCTGTGCTGTGCTGTGCTGTGCTGTGCTGTGCTGTGCTGTGCTGTGCTGTGCTGTGCTGTGCTGTGCTTTTCGTCATCTTAACAGGCCTGGCGCTATAGTGCAGTTATGCCGGAGGGGGGGGAGGGGCTGATGGATGGACGTTTGATGTGATTGTATGTAGGTTGATGATGAAGGGTGGGGAGAAGACGAGGGAAAAAAGAGAAAAAAAGAGAAAAAAAAAAGAAAAAAAAGAGGGAAAAAAAAAGACTCGCTTCACCAACACATCACCGCCGTCAACAGAGACAATGATCGCCGCTCGATTTCCCCCAATCTCGATGCTAAAAAAAAAAGGCCAGAAACGAAGGCGTGAATGTGAATTAAAGTGCATCAAGAACAAAGACCAGAAATTTGTGTCATTTTGATTTTTTTTGGCTCGTACCTGTGCGTCAGCTGGTGACAGCTGTGCAGCTGCCAGATCAATGTGTTGACAGCTGTCGGCCAATCGGTGGTAAGAACAAGGTAGCTGCGAGTGTGAGTGTGAGTATGAGTGAGTGTTTATTGTTACATGAAGCTTGTCACATTGTAGCATGACAACAATGAGTAGACAGACAGACAGACAGTCAGTCAGTCAGTCAGTGACAGTCAGTGAGCAGAATATTGTATTGTATTTCCTTTTTTCCATATGTAAGCGTTGAAGTAAGAAAAAAATACATATATTTAAAATACCAAGCATAACCACATAAAAATATACAAAACGAAAAAAAAAACCCTTCCCTCTCAGGCCACATGAACAACAAAAAAAAAGCCAATGGCTGAAGACACTAATGTCATGTCATGCCCACCTCTTATTTTTCCCTCCTCTCTTCCTTGTTCATGCGTGTGTTGTATGTGCATGAGTGCTCAGCTCGCCCATGTCCCTCCCTGCCTTGCCCTGCCCTGCCCTGCCCCCGCGTCACCGTCGTCATCTGTTGTTATTTTTCTTGTACTGCTTGTACTGCTTGTGCTTCGTGAGTTTTAAGTGCTTGCATTGTGTATTAATGTCAGTGTGTTAATGTCCCTGTCTCATCTGTCTGTCTGCCCTTACACAGGGAGATTGGGGGGGGGGGGGTTTTTTTTTTTTTTTTTTTTCTTTCTTTTTTTTTTTAAAAAAAAAAGCAAGACGAAAAGGAAAAAAAGATGGAGAGAGAGAGGCACAGCCAGAGAAACCGCACTTGACTGACTGGTGTAAGGTACATTGTGCTTGTACATACGCCACAAGTACAAAGCTGTGATGTCCGGGTCACATCACACTGCATCACGTATCACGTCTGTGACCAGTTCAGACGGGGCGGGGCCTCTTGTGCGCTCCTCTTTTTTTTTGCTTTTCTTTTTTTTCTTTTTTTCCTTTTTTTTTTCTCTGGCTAGGTACAACGGAAAACAAGCCTCTTGTTATACCATGTACGACTCTACGCCGCCATACTACAAAACGGCCAACCTAGTTTTTTTTTAAAAAAAAAATTGCCCGTGCTTCCATGATAAATGTCGTTGGTATTTTTTTTTCAATATTTTTCAATTATTTCTTTTAATTTTCTTTTCTCAATTTTTCCGTATTTGCTTCTTCTGCTTCTTCTCTCAACTGAGCCATCTATAAATCCGCCCTCATTTTATCGTCCGCCTTTCCTTTTTCTTTTTTTTTCCCTCTCTTCCCTTCTTTCCTCCGCGTTTAACCGTTTGGGTTCTTGCCAGTCCGAAGTCGAACAAGAACCGAGCCGGGGGGGGGGGAGAGAGAGAGAAAGAGCAAGCAAGGGGCAGGAGAGAGAAGGGAAGGGGCAAGGGGGGCTCTGGTCCTTCCTCTTTTCATCTGGTCAAGCGCATTTGGCCCTTCATTGGCTCATTGATTTCATTGATTCATTCATGCATAGTCTTCCCCATTGATATCCATTCATCCATCGTGCCTTGGATGAACTTGGGAAGGGGGGTTCTCTCGTGCAGTGCATACGCGTAGAGTGAATTGTTCAGCATTTAGTTAGCCCGGGTATCCATGCTCAGTCTAGTTTTTTTTTTCTCTCTCTCTCTCCCATTCTTTCCTTCTTTTATCAGCACAAGAGGAAGAAGAAGAAGACAGGAAGAAGCCAGGAAGAGTTTCCGGCTTTGTCAAATGACCAGGGTTGGAGAAATCGTCGGGCCTGTCTGGGGAGGATGGGGTTGGGGGAGACTGAAGTGAGCAAAAGCGTGTTTATGTACATGTATATGTACGAATGTGTATATATGTACGGAGGTATGGATGTACATTGTCTAGACAAAGACACGAAATCGAAAAGGAAAGCGCTTTTTTCTTTATTTCTCGCTCTTTCCTTCTCCTTCGCCTCCTTCTTTCCCTCCCCCCCTCCCTCCTTCTAGCCCAAGGACAAGAAAAGGAAAGAAAAAGAAGAAAAAAAAAATCCAAACCATCCAAATCGAGAAGTTGCCTCGCTCGTTTTCAGTCAGTGCTTCTTGTAGCAAGGCTCCGGGACTAAGTTTCTAGTTCCAGGTCTAGTTCTTTCCTTTGTCGCCTTTCTTCTGGTTTGCATTGCATTCTTGACGTTGCTGGGGGACTTTTTTTTTTTTTCCTTTTATTCCTTTTTTTTTCTTTTTTTTCTTTTCTTTTTTCTTGTTCATATTTCTAAAGTTTATTGTGATTTTTTTTTCTTTCATTCTTTTTGTTTCTTTGTTTATCTTTCATTCTCTTCTTCGTTTGTCCTTTTCCGTCGCCGTCGTCCTTTTCTTTTTTCTTTTTTTTTCTTTTTTTCTGTTATAGAGGGGACAAAAAAACAAACAAAAAAAAGTCCAGGTTTTTTTTTCCCTTTTCTCTGCTAGACACCGCGGAAGAAGGCCCATTATAATCTCATATTTTATTGATATTATCTTGCTTTCTTTGTCATCCGCCAGTTCTCAGCTTCTCTTCCGGAAGTCTTCGGCTCTGTCTTTTGCGCAACAGCAACAGCAACATCATCATCATCACCAATAACATCAGTAACATCACCAATATCACCAATATCACCAATATCAACGCCTTCAACCACCGAAACAGGACAATTCAACAGATATAGCTAACGCTAGCCACTGAAACTTGGCTGTTTTCCGCCTGTCATCCATTTTTCTCTCTTTTTCTCTCTGCTTTCTTCATTCTTATATGGCCGCTTTCCGCTTGCAGCTTACAGACAACGCAAAAGAAGAAAAAATAATTATAAAAAAAAGAACAATAAATATCCCGGCGACAAGGCCAACCTGACCTGGAGTATTAGAGCCTGGCAGAAACCCGCACAAGGAGAAACCAGAGACATCTGTCATACTCTTTTTTTTTTCTTTCTTTTTTTTTCTTTTTTTTTTCTTTCTTTTTTCTTTCTTTTTTTCTTTTTTTTTTTTTATTTTTTT
>JADILG010000312.1:0-25005 GCA_017591655.1 Thielaviopsis populi
AAGGGAGGGAGGCGAAGAAGGGGCAACGAATACAGGCAAAGGCGGTGTTTGGCCGTTCTTTTACTGGTTTGTTTCTATTTATTTTGTGACGGATAATTGTATGCTATGCTTATGTCAGCGGCGGGCCTTTCTTTTTTCTCTTCATTTCTATATTGTTTAATCCCCCGGGGCTCTTGGCCGCGCACATGGTCGTCTTGTCTGTCTTGCCACATGATGTTTCTTTATTCTTTTCTTGTATGTGTTTTCTTGTATGTGTTTTCTTGCGTGTTCTTTTGTTTTTTTTGCTTTCTTGATGCCTCCCTTGTAGAGGGGAGCCAGGCGCGGATTGGCCTGGAATGTCATGCAGCAATCTTGTCTGGCATGAACTGCGGTGCAAGGGGACGGCGACAAAAAGTAAACCCAGTCTGGTGTGGAAGGAGGAGGAGGAGGAAGAGGATTATGTGAGGGACGACCGCCAGGTTGTTCTTGATTAGTTCGTGGTTATTGAGGCTCAAGTCATGCCTCAGGCAGAGACTGTACGACCCTTGACCTACAACTATGACCACAACTACCACTACGCCTACGCCTACGAGTACTGTTTGTTTGCAAGGGGGCGCCAAGTATCATATGTATCCAATATAACATATCCAATTGTACTTCTGCACTGACGTGATCCCGTCTTTCTATCCTGTCATATCCGTATCATCGTTGAAGCTGGCAAAAAGCGCCGGGTCCACGGCCAGTGCCGGGTCCATGGCCAGCGCCGCGTGGCCGGTCTCAGGCCTGGACGAAGAGGGCAGCCTGTATGGCTGGGCCTGCTGGTAGTTTTGGTACTGAAGCTGGGCGGGGGCTAGGTACTGGGGCGGGTACTGGGGCGGGTACTGCGGCGGGTACTGAGCTGTAGACTGGAGTTGGACGCCTGTGGGCTGCATTTCTGGCTGGTGATAGGGCACAGAGAACATGTGCGGCTGGAGGTGCTGCTCCTGCGGCTGGAGGCCTGGGTCTCCGCCATACGCCATGGCCTGCTGATACATGGGAGCCGAGCCGGCAAGGAACTGCGGCTGCAAGGCAGGCTGCAAACCCGCCTGTGCCATGTGCGCCTGTGCCATTTGCGCCGACGGCGGGATGAACGGCTGCATCTGCATGACCACGCCCGCGGGGTTCTGTGCAAACTGGCGCTGCATCTCGCGCGCCATGTGCTCGCGCGCCTGGGCGTCGCGGGCCTCGAGCGCAGCGCGGGCGCGAGCCTCGTCGGCGCGTCTCGTCTCGTCGGCGCGGCGCTGCCGCTCCATCTCGGCGGCGAACCAGACGGCGTGCGCAGCCTCGGCGGCCTGGTGGTCGGCATATGCCAGCGCAGGCCAGGCGGCACCGCCGGTGGCGAGCACGCGGGCGTTATCGATGCCGGTGCATGCGGCCAAGTAGTCTTGTACGCGCACGCTGGCGCGGTGGGCGCCGTCCATGGCACTGAGGGCGGCGCGAGTGGCGCGCAGTTTCTTGATGGGCCGGTCGGTGCTGTCGGACACGGGCGCGGGCGCAGTCGAGGCGCTGTCGGCGGCAAGGGTGGCTTGATTCCGGGCGCGCCGCTGGGTGTCAAAGTAGACGATGGAGCGCACATATGGAGCGACGTCAAGCGCGATCAGACGCATGGGCCGATCGAAGACGGACGGGTCGATGTGCGCAACCCAAACAAAGACGCTGCTAGCGGCAATGGGGTCAAACGCGGCCGAGTAATCGTGTCGGTGGATGGGCGGCTGCGGCGCGGGGGCTGACAGGATACGCTTCAGCTTCAGGGTAGGGTCCGCGGGTGGCAGGCTTTCTGCTGCGGATGTCGGCAGCTGTTTCTGGGCCGAGGCTTTGATGTACGCTGGTATGGAGAGTGTGAGAGCCGAGTAGGATGAGACGGGGTCGGCCTCAAGCAACGTGTAGCCTAGGATAAAATCGTCGCGGCGCTTGAGCGGCATCTCAGGGATCGTCGCATCAATGCGGATCTGTGTGCCAGTTAGCAATCTCATGTTCGCCCAAGACACAGAGTAGATAGAGTAGGCCGACGTACCTGGTTCAGTTCGGCGTAGGATGCCATGGAAAGCACATCAGCCAGACTCATGCTGTCGGCTACATCGACAAAGGTATCCAGGGCACCCAAGGCGCGCAGCTTGTTGTTGTGGTCGTTGTCGTGGTCGTTGTTGTCGTCGCTGTCTAGCAACGCTGCGCCGCCGCTGTCGCCGGCCTGCCAGTCATGCAGATCAACGCCAAAGTCTTCCCAGCACTGCACGGCCGCCTCGGCATCTTCAGGCCGTTCTGTCACCAAGTCCCGGTTGAGCCAGCCCATGCCGCCCTCATAGACGCCCTCGCTCACAACCCGAAGCGTGTCTCCCCGCTCGTCAACGTCGCTGCCCTTGGGCCACCGCGTGAGCAGCCAGTCAAAGCCGCCCTTGACATCGCCAACCCCGAACTGACACCAGAACTGCAGCTCGGTGAGCACGGCGCGCAGGTCGCCCTTGCGACTGGCCCAAAGCTCGTCCACGGCCTGGCGGCGGAGCACGTGGCCCTCGCAGGCTGCAACGAGCAGGATGGTGTCAACCGAGGGCTCCCGGGGCGGGGCACGCAGGCGGAAGATGGCGTGTAGCGGCAGCGTGTGCAAGGGAATCAGGGCCTCATCGTTGCACGTGATGACGAAGGGGCGTTTGGCCTGTGCCATGAGCGTGACGAGAGTGGCCCAGAAATTCTTGTCTTCGTCGTATAGAATATCGGCCTCTTCGATGAGAATGAGTGACTGTTTCTGTGCCTTGGGCTCTTTGTCTTTCTTGTCTGCGTCTTTGCCGTCGGCTGAGACCGGGACGGGGGCTGAGTTTGCGGCTGCAACCCCAGACGAAGGCTTCTTCCCAAAGAATGATGCCATGGCTGCAGATTTGTTTGCCGCAGAAGCTTCGCTTGCGTGGCCGCCCTGACGTTGTACAAGATGGTTGCGCGTCATATCGCCAACCTTCTCGAGAATGTCCTTGCCGGCTCTGCGGCTGGCCGCATTGATTTCAAACACCTCGAAGCCCAGCTCCTTGGCAGCCGCATACACTGCAGCCGTCTTGCCCACGCCGTGCCCGCCGCTGAGGACCACAGCATTCTTGAGACGGCCAGCTACCGTGCGTACGACGCTGCGCTTGGTCCCGAGGGTGTCGGCAGCCCACTCGGCCAAGGCCTCGTCATCGGACTCCTCGCCGGGGGAGTACACGTCGCCGTCGCTGTACTCGTCCACAATAAAGCCATCCAGCTTGCCCTTTTTCTTTTTGCCGCGCTTCTTGACCGGCCTGTCTTTGGGTCTGGCGTCTGTGGTGGCGGTGTGTACGGCATTGACCTTGAGAGCCACCAGCCACTCTTTCAATAGCAAGGCCTCCCGGCCCGACTGGAGAACCTGTGCGGCAGTTTGGGGGGCATACTTCTGCGCCCAGCTTGTTGATTCACACGTGCAGCGGTCGTACGCTGAGAGGCCATGAGCCAGGTGATTATAGAGGCGGGCGATGAACGGATGAGGGGGGTCTGGCTGCTTTTTCCTCCGGCGCTGTTGCAAGCGGAACCGAGAGGCTACGGCGAGATCGTCGTCACTGGACGAATTATTGTCGTCGTTGGCGTCTGGAAGCACGGCGGTCGGCGCGGCAGACGTAGGGAGAGGGGTCCGCAGCTGTGCTCTTATACGGGCCTGCACTTGCCGCCCACTCTCGACGTACCGAGTTGGAATCCGCAGCGAGGACGGAGCTGGAGCAAAATCATCATTGAGTCGAGCAAGAGCCGCGACTACACTGTTGACGCATAGCTCAGACTGGAGACACGTGATCACAGACTCGGCGTCGGGCACGGTAATGGCCTGTTGCTTGGCCTTGCGCAGCGGCAGCACCAGACTCGAGCACTTCACCGAGGAGCTTGAGGCGCGTGCAGCCGAGATGGGAAAATCAAGACCGCGCACGTGCACCATATCCAGGGGCGGGAAAAGCGGATGCTGGGCTCCCGGCACCTTGACGCCTTTTGTCCTGATTCTAAAGGCAGGGTCGCCGGCGAGCCCAGCAAATGAGGCTGCAGATTGGGCTTTACGCCTGGGAGAGCACGGCGTTGACAGCGATATGGTTGTTTTCTTGGCAGGGGCGAGAGTTGTGGAGGCTGTCGCGGAGCCTTTTTGAAAGAATGGATGGGTCGACTTGTTTGTCTGGGCCGGTGTGACGGTGCCCGGGACAACTACAGGCGTAGAGACTGTTGACACGGAGGCTGCAGGAGCAGCCGGGACATTGGCCGGAGGGGGGGCAGCAAGCGGAAACGGCCGGGGAGGCTGGGTGAGGATTTGCTCGATGAGAGCCCCGATGCGCTCGCGTTCGGCGGCGTCGGTGCCGTAGCGCAGGGTGACGATGCGCTGTTTGGGGGGTTTCCGGGGCCTCCCGCGGCCGGGCTTGGCCACATCTGGAAGGCCAAGCTTCTTAATCTTTGGTTTTGGCGGCGATCCTAGGGTGCCGGTTTTGATATTGAACTTGAGGACTTTTGAGGGCTTGGCTGGGTCGGTGGCGGAGGCGGAAGTGGCGGAGGCGGAAGTGGCGAGTATTGGCGGATCATCGGCGTAGACCGGAGCTGTGATTGGCGGAGAACATGACGGCGTTCGCGTGCTTGTCTGTGGTTGCGGCACAGCGGCGGGGAAGAAGCCGGGCATCTCGTCGTCGATCTCGCCCTCGGCATCCTCAAGGCCCTCACCGTCAAGGGCGGGCGGGGTCTCGAGGCCGTTGAGTTCCTTATCGGAGAGTGGCGGCTGCTGCGGCTTGAGCAGGCTGAGCAGTGGGCCGTCGAGGGTATTCTTGCGTTTGTGGGCGCCCAAGTCCTTGGAGCCGGCGGTCTTGCGCTTTTTCCGAGCTCCGGTCTGGCTTGAGTCGGAGAGGTCGTGGGCGGCGGGCGAGGAGGCGCGTTCGGAGGCCGGCCGCGATGCCTTGAAGAAGGGGTGGATCTTGCTGCCTGTGCCGGCGCCGGCGATGCTCCGGCCGGGCTCGCGGTCGGTGGGGCTCATGGCTGCAAGCAGTCGAGCAGGTATAGTGCGTATGAGTATATATAAGGCTGGGGCCGGAGTGGGCGAGGCTGGAACGAGGGGCGGTGAAGCTCGGGCAGAGATTCGAGACGGCAGATGAAGGGTGAAGAGTGGAGGCTCAAGCATGCATGATGGTGATTGGCTGGCGACATAAGGTAGGCAAGGCGGCGATATAACAAAACAGCACAAATGGCAGGGAGAACGAATGACGAGACGAGGCGAGGCGAGGCGAGGCGCGATGGCGAGAAAAAGCAGAGAAAAAGAAGAAAAAAAAGAAGAAAAAAAAAGAAAAAAAAAGAAGAAAAAAAAGAAATATTATTACATCAATTCTGGCTCGTGTTCAAATCGGGCAACAAGTAAAAACTCAGCTTCTTCCGCGACGCAGTTGCCTCGTTGGCGAGTCTGGTGACGCTGGTTCCTTCCTGCTGTTGTCGTGAAGTTGGGGCTGTTGTTTGTTGGGTCGGCGGCAGGTCTGTTGTCCTGAGCAACTGCCAAAATGCATCCGCAACGCGCTTTTGCGGGCAAGCACGCGTCCGTGTTAATTGCTGTGGGGCCCGTTGCCACTGCAGCCATTGTAGCACAAGACACGGCAGCTCACCGCCTTTGGGCCCCACTCTTGCCGGCCCCTCCAGCGTAGCTTAGTCAGCACAATTCTGCCACCAAAAATTATTTTTCCCTTGGCGGATTATTGCAGCATCACCACAATCTCGCATTCAGCAATTTTCAGACGCGCGCAAATAACTTTGCAAACGCCAGCGTTTGTATTTGCAGTATTGAAGCTGCCGCTATTCCACCGCCGAGTCTGTTTTTCGTTCCTTGTTTCCACCGCCTTTTTCTCCGTGTTTCACCCGCCCAATCTCGGCTGCTTCCGCCTGGCCTCCGACGCCCGCTCCGAGTCTTGTGCCTCTTCTCTCTCTCCCCGTCTCTCCCTGTCGCCCGCTTTGCCATCTCGCAATGTCCACCAACTACCGGATACGAAAGCCGTACGTGTTGGCTACGCTGCCACGGCCGTTTAACCCGGAGACCGGCAAGTTCTTTGTCGGCGAGGTCTTCGGCCACCAGCTTGACCAGCCGCGCAAGAAGCGCACCGAGCTGATTGCTGCCATCGATGGCGAAAGCGTCAACCTGTACGATGTAAGAAGCCATTTCCTCAAGCCGCTCTCCCAAGCCGCTCCCCCAAGCCGCGATGTGGGCCGGTGCTGTCCCAGAGGCTCTGTTGACGGGCTTCCCCTCTGGGGAGTCGCTCCTCTCCTCCTCCGGTCCTCCTCTAGTCCTCCTACTAACAACCCCCTTCTCTTCCCACTCCCCAGATTGCCAGCTCCAGCCTCATCACCTCCCATCCGATCCCTCCGGAGCAGAGCTTCTCGTGCGCTCCCATTTCCCTGCGCCTGCGCTTGGCCAAGCCCCACGGCACCGTGCGCTACACCTACGCCGCCACCCGCGCCTCGACCAGCGCCAAAGGAAAGCCCAAGCAACGCATCACCGTGTTCAAGGACTCGGTTGACGCCAACGGCAAGGCCACCTCCGAGTCACTGTCCGTCATCGTCCCGTCGGCCTCGCCTATTGTCCTCCTGGAGACTTCGACCGTGCTTGCGTCCGTCACCGACGGCCGCTTTGACGGCAACCTCGTGGCCGTGTGCCAAAATGGCCACATACTGTGCTTCAGCCCCGAGGACCTGACCCTCAGATGGCAACAGTCGGGCAGCAGCCTGTCGCAGGACGAGGTCACCAAGTTCTCCGCCCTGACCATTGAGCACGCCGTGGTGGTCCCCGCCGGAGACGTCATCGACGGCCTGTTTGAGGGCAACGCCGATACAGTGTCATCTGCCTTCTCGCGCTCTGTAACCAAGGACCAAAAGGCCCGCGCCGATGTTGTCGTCTTTGTCGCATGTGTCACCCGCGACGGCGTCTCGCAGCGGCTTCTATGCGCTCTGGCCGTGAACCCGGCCGCCACCGACGCCGACGCCACCGTCCCGGCCCTCGTGCGCCTGCACATGGCCAGCCTCCCAGACCCCGACAAGCTGCCAGCATCGGCCGACCGCCAGTTCCGGCTGCACGTTGCCTCGGGCAGCCTGACTATGCTCGGCGGCGACTACATCCATGTCTACGACATCTCGCGCGCTCTCCCCCACGTGGCTGCCGTCATGTACCGCGAGGCGGCCACCAGCATTCTGCGCCTGACCAACCACTCGCTCATTGCTGTCTCTGCATCAGAGGTTGCCGTGTGCAACCCCGGCTTTGGCTCCGTGCAGGCCCTCATGTCTCTTGACCTGGCGGCACTGAAGAAGCCGCTCAAGGGCGATACCCAGCACTTTGACATGCTCGCCAACTTCAAGAAGCTGGACCTCGTTGTCGGCCTGGTTGGTAGCCTGCTAGTTGCCCTGCCCGTGGAGCAGCCGCGCTTTGGCGCCAAGAAGCGCCAGGCCGAGGGGCTGCTCATCGACAGTATTGGCCGCGGCGGTCCCCGGGACCCGCTGCGGAAGCGCACGCGCGTCGAGGACGACGACTTTTTCGCTGCCCCGCTGCCCGGAACCATGACGGCCGAGTACATTGCTAGCCTGCGTGCCGCCATGGACGCCGCTGACAAGGCCCTGGCTGGCGGCGATGTGGCTGCCTTTGACGGCCTGTTGGCCCCCTGCTTTGGCCTCGCTGTTGGCGCCGATGGCAGCTGGGACCTGGAACGCAAAGACGATGACGCCTACCCGCTGGTCGACCGCCGCTGGGTGCTCTATGCCCTGAGCCGCGTATTTGCTCTGGATGAGCCGACGCCCGAGACTGCCGCCAATGGCGAAGAAGAGCGTCTTCCCGAGCTGCGCGTTGCCCTGCCCACCAGCAACGTGCTTGTCTACCTGGCCATGGCCGGTCACTTTACCCTGCGCAATGTGCGCGCTGCCTTCCGCGAGAGCCTCGAGAATGTCGATGTGCCAGATGCCCACCTGGCCCGCGGCTCGGTGCTGCGCTTGGTGGAACTGGACCCCAGCATGGATCTGCTGCACAACTATCTGGTCTCCAGCAAGCTGACGGCCGTTGAGCTGTTGACTGCTATTCTGGTTATTCTACGCAGCCTGGGCTTTGTGCCCGAGGAGGCCAACAAGCCCAGCGCCCTTGAAGCCGCATCGTCTCCCCAGTTGGCGTCCTCTGACGCGGCTATGCCGGCGGCTTCGTCGACATCCAAGCCGCCCAAGTCCTCAGCCAAATCCGCCGACGCCGACACCGACGCCGATGCTGACGCTGACGCTGACATTTCCATGGAGCTGGACCAGCTGGAGCGCGAGCTGCAAACCACCGAGTACTACCTCGGCGACGAAGCCTCGACGCGTGCGCGCGCTCTCACCGTGGCCTTTGCCAAGCTGGCCGCCCAGTCAGCCCCTGCTACCGTCTCGGCCCTGCGCGCCACGCTGCAGCCCCACGAAGTGCTGTCACTGATCTATGTGCTGCGCGGCGAGCTCGTGCGCGGCGCCTGGACCACGCGCTACCAAAGCCAGAACGGCGCCGTGTGTGTGTCTGACGACAACGGCCCGGAAATGGACACGCCTGATGCAGACGACAATGCCGATGCCGCGCCCGACGGCAGTATCACGCTCATTGCCGACCTGCTGGCCCGCTGCATCGATGCCGTTGGCATGCTCGGCTGGATGGTCCACGACAGCCTGTCCGTGGCCACGCCATCCCTCCCGCCCAACGAGAGCCTGGAGCTGGGCGACTTTCTGTCTGCCCTCAAGCTCGAGGTGTCTGCTGCCCTGCAGGGCCTGGAGGAGTGCGTTGTTCTCGAGGGCCTGGTCGGTGGCGCGGTCCGCCACGCCCACGGCATCGCCCGTGCCGCGCAGCTGGAGGAGCAGCGCGCCGTGGAGCGTGGCCTGCGTAAGGCACCTGCTGTGGTGGAGGTGGCCAGCGGCGCGCCGGGCGAGGCGGCCATGCTGCCGCTGGGCAGCAGCTGGGCCGGCGTAGAGTCGGGCTGGAAGGTTGACAAGGGCGGTGAGATTATACAGAGAACCCATCGTGAGCTGGAGCATCTGCTCAGCAAGGGCACGAGGACCTACTCTCTGGAGAAGCTGGTATTTTGAGGTTATCAGATGAGGGTTGGGTTGTTTAGGGTTTGTGTGCTTGTAACTGGCGTTTGGGCATGACTTGAGCTGCTAGTATGTACCTAGTATCTGCGCTTTTCTTTTGTTTCTTTGTCATTTTGCTCTTCATATTTGCTTTGACTAATCCTTCAAAAGTACATAACCAACACTCTTCGCAACGTGCTGTGTGATGTCATAGTGGGTGGTGGGTGGTGGGTAGTACACACCCGATCTCGGTGCTAACTCCTAACCCTAGTCACATATCATACGCTGTAGAGAGGGCTTGCATCGGATCAGAAAGGGAATCTGCGGCTTTAGAACGGGCGGTTTCCTTTTCTCCATTTGCCCATTCCCGGCGGGCCAAAGAAGGAAAGAAGGAAAGAGCCATAAACAGGGCTGCCATGACGACACAGCCAGGCAGGCACCATTTGGCACTTGCCTGTTTGTCTTCTTGCCCTGTCCGGGATCAAGGGTCCTTGTGTTACAAGACCCAGTTATTCTTTGCGTCTTATCAAAGCCCAGCAAGATGTTCCTCAAAAACTCATAATGTACGTACCCAAGTACATACGGGCAATGAGCCAAGGAAATGTGGTACAAGAGAAGGAGAGTAGAGGATGGGAAGGAAGAAGGAGGGAAATGAAAAGAAAAAAAAAGGGCAAGAAGTGAAGGAGCAACGGCCATGACCCAGCCTGGCTACTTTTGCTTCGACACTGCACGCGGCAACTGCCATGTTGATGCTCCCATTATGTATCTCAATGCTGTGTGAACAGCTGTCGTAATGGCATATGGCCATGACGCGCAAACGACATCATCACATTGTCGACTCGGCGGACTTGCAGCCTCGTTTTCATAAAGTGCCATGCCAGCCATGCTATGCATACTGTTGATTGCGCGCAATAGTTGTCATTGGGCACCGGGGAAGGCACATGATGAACCATAATGGCAGCTAGCCGAGAAAAAGTCAGTCGGCCGAGAGGCCGCGAGGAAAGTACCGAGATAAAAAAAATAACTACGCCGAGGAATCAAGATTGGCAACTGCTGCGTTTGAGAGCGCGGAGGCCCAATGAATGCAACTACCCAGACGGAACAAATGACCAACTTATCTCGAGACGTGATCGCAGAACGGTGCGCAGAACGGTGCGACGCACTGTAACATGCACAACGAGGCACAGTTTAAGCTTGCAGCGTATCTGCTATCAACAGGGCACGGAGTCGCCTGTTTTCTCTAGCTCAAGCCCGGACTTGGCACGCTCGCGGATGGAGATCCGCAGTGGCCTGTGGGAGATCGGTGAGAAGGGTAGCAGCGATGTGATGAAACTCAGGCTGACAGACGCCTCGCAGTTGGCTCGTGTGGGCCAGAGCGGTCGAGGCCTGCTTCCCCAAAGGAAGGCGTAAGGAACCATGGTGCAATAGTGTATGTATTTGTGAGTGTGTGAGTGTATGTGCATGTAAGTTGATTCATGCGAAATCCAGGCTGGGCTAGACTTTGGCATGGACTGGGTAAATGCACGCCGGTCCTTTGATTTTGTTCTCTGTTTCCTTGTTATTTCAGGGGGGGGGGGGCAGGCTTTGGCTTTAGATGTGGCGTCTTCGAATGAGATGTATGTGCATTATCAGCATTCAGCATGTGTCAGACGAAAACACAAGATGTACGTACATACGCATGTACGGACACCCCAAAGTACGAGAGACAGGACAATAAAGTTGTTGGCTGCAACAATCGTATTTTATCATTTTATCGTCATTTTGGCATGTCCGTTTCGTTTTTCCCCCCTCCAAGGCCCAATCTAGAAAGGACGCTAAATAAGGGAAAGAACACGGGGGTTTGCTGTTTCCTGTTTTTCTCAGTGTACTTGCTTGTTGAATTGAAATTTGATCCTGCGTTCCTTCCTTGCGCGGCTGCTCCTTCTCTGTTGCCCTATTCCTTCATCCCAATGCTGTTCTGTGTCGCTTTATCCACGGCTTGACTACAAACTTTGGCTGTGTTATTGTGTAAGAGATGACAGCGGCGGCGGCAACTGAGGCGGGGAGGGGCTTTGAATGCGTTTGGAGATGTCCCTGATTTCGAGCACCGTCTCGTCTTTGCCCATAAAAATACAGTAAGACGGACATGTGTGTAGATGGCGGGGCTGGGTTGACGCAAACCAATATCATTGCAGTTACCATTGCTGACAACAGCTCCAGGCCAGTGAATAGTCGCTTTCCTCTTTGGGGACGAGGAAGGAACAGAAGGAAGATTGAGGCTAGTGGTAGATTGACATTGTTCTTTCCTTTGGAAGTTTGTTCTTTCCCTCCCTCACCTCGCTGTATCCCGTTTGCTCTTTGTCCCCTCTTTCCGTTTTCTCACGACTTCTGTGTTCTTTCTGTTTCCTGCTCATGCCCTCTTTTTTTTGCTGCTGCCTCTTTTTGCTGTTGCCTCTTTCTTGCTCTTTCCCTCTCTATTTCATGCCCTAAGCCCTAATCTCCATCACACAATTTTCATGTCCAAATTATTTCAATCGTCATCTTGTCTTCGTTCATCTCTCTTTCTCATAAATCAAAAACCTTCAACCGAAACATCACGCCCACGGCCTGCCCCCATTTTATGCCCACGCATTTCGCCATGTTTCCATGACAAATCGCCTGGCCGCATTCAGGATCCAGCGACCACCTTGTTTATTTTGCTGCTATTATATCGCTCCAATTTATTGCTGCTTTCTTTTCTCCTTGTCCTCCTCGATTCCTTCAACGTCCCAAGCCTGCACTTGTACTGCACGCTTCCATGTCACATTAGCAGCATTTTGTTGTTCGGCTGTTTCTAATCTGCGCTGCTTTTTCCAGTTCTTTTTTTTTTTTTTTTTACGCCTGTGTACTTTCACGGGCTGCCACAGAGCCCACTGTATATTGTCACCACACAACTACTTATAGGACGTCGGGTATGTTTACTTTGTCGGGCTAGACCTAGCTACTTCTTCTTTTCCTTCTCATTTCTCATACTCGAATCTTCACACGGTTTTATCTGTTCCGCTTTAAACCTCTGCATTGCTACTGTCCCGCCTCTTCAGTCCGCTTCCCCTCACACCGCCGCCTGTTTGTGTGCTACTTCACGGGTTTGCATAATCACCTTGCTGGCGCCCTCATAGCACCACAGCCAGCACAGGCGGTTCTCGGTTCCCTCCTCTCTGTATATTGATAGGTCCTGTACCTCACGCCACCAGAACAAAATGGTCTTTGCCATGGACATTCCCGTCTCAACTACGCGTATGATTGCCGCACTTGATAACAGCGACGTCCTGGCTTTGGCCCTTTTCCGTCGAACCCAAGCGCTCTCTCCCAACACCCAGTCTCCGCCTCTTGACACGTATCTCTCGTCTATCTCTGACATCGTCACTGGTCTACACACTGTGCTCGCTAATCTTCGTACCGAAGCAGCCGACGAGCGAAACCCCGTGTATTCTCCCAACACTGCAAGCCAATTAGACAGCATTTTGAAGGCGTGCACTGGCGCTCTTGGCTACCTCAACGACACTTTAACAAAATATAGCCCCTCCCGAGACGCCAGACTTGATTGCGACGGAGTCATCTCGGCCCACGTCTCGCTGATTGACAAACACAAGACTATTCTCTACCATATTCTCGACGATGTTCAGCGGCGTCGTGCTGCCAAGCGGCCGAGTACTGCACGTGTAACCGATGCGTTACTACAGAAGGAAAACCCGGCTCAGCACAAGGCAGACGAGGCTATTCTCAGCGAAATTCGTCATCACATTGGCCGGATCGCTCCCAAGTTTATACAGCGACGAGACGTCAGCTCTGAAGACACCAGCGATGATCTGTGGTTGAAAGTTCGTGCCCAGCTGTTCAAGGACGGACTCCCAGCGCAAGTTGTTGACGCCAACTCGGTAAGCCTTACTCTTCTTTTTCTTTCAAAAGTTCATTTTGTTTTCTTTGCCTCGTTATTGGATCGCCGATATCAAGTGATGTTGATTATCTGCCCCCCCCCCCCCCTCCCCCATCTGACTGCCAAACAGGGCAAGGGAAAGCCAGAAAAGGCACGCCAAGTGGTCAAACCCCTGGCCCTGGCTAGCCCTTGTATTCCGCCCTTTTGGCGTGGTGCATATGCAGTCAGTCATTACAACTCACCAGAAGTCAAGCTCTTACTTTCTCCTCTTCTTGCCCTGTTTTCTTTCCCTTAAGACGGGGCTTTAAATATGTCTATCTACACACCCCTTTCACCGAGTCTGTCAACGGTCACCGGGCCTGGCTTAGATTGTGGCTTTGTGTTGTTTGTCTGGCCCCTCCCGAGGCTTATTTTTGCCCCCCCCAGACACAAAGCGACATGACAAAATTACCACTACAACATGTACACACTTCTTTGTTTCTATTTATATCTTGACCTGCTGCCCGTTTCTTTCTGTACTCTGTGTTCAGATTTCAATTTTTCTTTGCAGCTCAGCTTTTCTAACCTAGCCACACCCGTTTCCTCTCAATACAGTCTTCTCTCCGTTCCCTCTTTCACTCCATTCAGACGACTCTCTATAATCTCATCGACTCTCCCAAGTCTAGCTCCGCTTCGACTTCAGCTACCGCCAACGCTGGCCTCTCATCACATACTTCCCCACGCAGCCCTCTGCCACCTGCACCCAGAGCTCGCTCTGCTTCTATTTCCTACTCATCTTCGCCTTTGTACAAGGAGCCCTTTCCCATTCTGGACAACGTTCCCCTCTCCAGCAGTCCTACTGCTGTCAATTCTTCTCTAGTCACTCGGTCCTCACCCACTGGGAACACAATGAGAACCCGCTCTCGTGCTTCGTCTATGCGCGACTCTAGTCGCAGCTTTACCACTTCAGACTTTGAGTACATTACCACCGACGAGTTGACTCGCCTCACTGTCTCCTCAATTTCTGCCTCTGTCTCTGCCTCTGTCTCTGCCTCCATCGCCGGACTATCTCTCCAGGATCGCCGTGGCTCATCTTCGGGAAACCACCCCAAGACTGTGCCGATTGGCCCTGACCAATTTGGAAATCCCATTGCACCCACTGCCCTGTGGACCAAGGTCAACCGCGATAAGTTTACTGCCGAAGCCTTCCGCCGTTCCAAGAAACACTTTGAAGCGTTTCCTGGGTTTATTGCCGTACTGGGATTTGTTGGCGAGGATGAATTGCTGCACTTGTTGGACCTGAGCAACGATATCCGCCAGGAGCGTCTGCGCTATGCTATTCCGTCGCACAAAGTAGCGGAAGGAGAGCGTTTGGACAAGGAACACGCCAAGAGCGAGCAGCGGGGCCACCATCGTGAACATGAGCACAAGCGTGACCACGATTACGCCGAGGAAGAAGCTCGTCTTCGACGAAAAGAGCATGAGGGCAAGGCTCATAAAGACCGAGACGCCAGCCACCGCGATAAGGATAGCCAGCTCCGCCATGCTTCCTCTGGGCGCTCTCGCAACCGCGCGTCCTCCATGTCTTTGGCGATGCCTGGCCCTCAATCGCGCGACTCGATTTCTCGCCCTAAGCCTTCCATTGTGTCCCCTCCTATTTCAACTTCGGATAACACAGCCCCTAACATGGCCTTGGCGTTGACCAATGGTCCTACCTCCCGGTCTCCCACAAGACCCAAGAGCATTCTTAAGAATGCTAACCCTCATGAGGTGGTCTACGACCCTGGTAGCAATAACCCTCGCGAAATCCCCTCTTCCTTGCCCAGACAATCTCACATGCCTCAGCTGGAGATAGCTGCTCGGGGCAGCAGAAGCAGTGTGGCAGACTACAGTGACTGTGGATCACACACTAGCTCTGGCTCTGAGCGGGAGCGTCGGCGGCGATCTCATCGATCTGATTCCGAGCGGGACTCTTCGTCCGATACTGGCCATGAACACTACAATGGTGGCAGTAGTCGGACCAAGGATCATTCGCCGCCAACCAAGCCACGCAGCGATTTCTACTCCGTGGCTATGGGTGAGGACACAAACATACCGCCCTCAGCACGCAAAAGTTCTGCCATGCTAGCCCAGTACAACGAGCCTCGCCGGTCCTCAACTGCGCGCCGCGAGGGCCGGGACAACATGAGCAGCGAGCAGAGACGCAGTAGCAGAGCCAGTGGTAATGGCTACGAGAAGGAGCGCGACGAAAGAAGCCGCAACAGAGAAGGGAGAGACCACCCGGCCCATAGACACATGGAGCGCGATGTGCATGAGCCTCGCAAGGAGAGACGCACATCGCTGCTGTCTGCTCTCAGAGATGCTCTGTACTGAGTGTCGAGGCTCTTGCTTTGGGGTTTTTTTCCTTTTCTGTTCGTACATGTGTTTCTGGTGTTTTCTTTTTTTTTCTTTTCTTTTGTGCCGTGTTTTTGTTTTCTTGATATCCCACTTCTTTTTTGTCATGCCCGTTGGTTTTTTGCTTTGTCTTCCATGTTCTTCACTTTATCTTTCCTATTGGCTCTTCACCTTGTGTTTTCCCTTGTCTCTGATGTGCTTACACAGGTGCATGTATACATCCACTACATTTTTGTTCCATAAGTGGCTCAGATCTGTACCTGTACCTGCGTTTTTGTTTGTTTCAAACTTGGGGGAGGCAGCCGTAAGCGGTGTTCACTTGGTGCACTTTGATAGCTATACTATGATAGATTTATTCGGATACGAAATTGTTCACAATGGCCCGTGTGCCCCAAAATTCCAGTGGCTGTGCGCCTCGACAGTCGGAGCTGAGCTGAATCACGTTGCACGGCCTATTGCCCCGCCTCGTCGGAAGCTGGATCCGAGTGGGCCCAAAAATATTGGACGAAGTTAGACAGGGCAACTGCAACTGCCAGTTGCGACAGAGCAATATTGGACGATAAATAGATATAAATGGGCGTTGGAAAAGAAAAAGAAAATAAAACGAGAGGCGTCATAGTTCACAGTTCAGGTCACGAGGCATTGTAGACGTGGGTGCCTGGTGTGGGTGACGAAGAAGAGATATTTATAAACGCAACGCAAACTTTCATCTTAACATAACAAAGTGGCTTGGGCCACAAGCCCGATCAACTGCGGGAGGCCCCCCCCCTCCCCCATCAAGTGAATCACACATGTGATCTAGAATTCAGGCTGGCGCTGCGCACAGCGCCCCAGCCAGGACGATCCACAGCCCCAAGCTACTTCCCACGGCAGAGACCAGACTTGAGCCAGCTGCGCTGGTGACTGTGGTGGAAGACGACGAGCCAGACGATGCGCCCGACGAGGTGCAGTCCTGCGAGAACCCGGACTTGCCGCAGCCGGTGCCGCCACCCGAAGACGACGATGAAGAGTCCGACGACGACTCGGGTGAGTCCGAGCCCGGGCCAGAGCCGGTGTCGGCTGCGTCGCCGCCCGGGACGGTCACAGGCACGTTACTGCCGCCGGGGACTTGCTTGCTGTCGTTGCTTTCTTTCTCGTCGTCGTTGTCGTCATTATCGGAACTCTTCTTGGCGCCAGCCGTCATGTTGGTGCCGGTGGCGATGAAGGACGAGAGAATCGTCTTCTTGTCGGAGTCGACGACGGTGTCGTTGGTGGCACTGATGTCGGAAAAGTAATAGCTCGTGCGCTTGTTGGTGCCCGGCGCGTTGGGCGCGTCGTAGCACTCGACGGTCACGTCGGAGAAAACGGCATAGTAGTAGCCGTGGTCCTGGATGTCCTGGCCGTTCCAGTCGATCTCGCCGCCGGCCCAGTCGATGGTGCCCTTGCCGTTGGACGCCAGGCCGCCCGGCCACAGAGACAGCTGCACGCGCGAGGGCGTCTGCGGGAAGTCCCACTGCTGGGCTGTGGCGTTCCAGGTGTCGGCTCGCTTCTTGACACGGCCGACGCGGCCGTCAACAAGCCACTGGATTTGGTCGGGTGTCCAGCGAATCTCGTACTCGTGGAACTCGTCAAAGGTGTTGCTAATACCAGTAATATTGCCACCGTTGTTGTAGTCGGGGATGCCCTGGAAGTAGTAGTTGGTCTGGGCGGTGGAGAGGTCGACGCCGATGAATTCGTAGTCGATTTCGTCCTTGACGTCACTCATGAGAATAAAGGCCGTCACGACACCGGCGCCCCGCGACGTCTTGATCTTGGCCTTGACGTTGCCGTACCACATGTACGTAGTGGTTGCCATGACGGTGCCGACGCTGTTCTTGGGCATAGTCAACAGGATGTTGCCGTCGTGCTCCAGCGGGCTGCCCTGATACACCCAATCGGCCTTTGAGGGGTCGCCGAGATACTTGCTGGTGCTGACGAGGCGGTCGGCGTCGTCCCATTTGTAAGTCTTGCTTTCGCAAACTGGGGCCGGCACGCAGGAGTCGAGGGAGAACGACATGCGGGGGTCGCAGCCGCCGAGGCAGTACGCGCCGGTTCCACATTCGCCGTATTCTGCAAGTCAAAGTTAGTATGCGTTGAGCGGGCCTGGACTGGCGGCTCTTTGCCAGAGGCGCTGGGCGCATAAGCTGTCCCGACACACAGCACGATAGTGGCTGACGACGACAAGTACAAGACAGGCTAGGGAATATGAGGGGAGACTTACGAGAACAACAGGGCGAAGACTCGGGGCACTTGTTTTCAAGACTGCATTTTGCCTGGTCTGCCGCTAGGGCGAGAGAAGACTGCCACACAAAACTGGCAGCTAAACTGAGAAGAGTCGAGCGGAGCATCTCGAGTGTCGTAAGAAGCGAAGGAATGAACGAATGAATGAGAAGTAACGGAGTGACGGAGTGACGGAGTGCAGTTTTGATATGGCAGAAGAGGCAGGCGGATGTATGGTTGACTAGTTGCTGGGCAGAAGCCAATATACATACAGCAGATGGCAGTCGACAGAGCCTATGAAAAGTTGGGAGATAGACCGTGACGAAATCAAAAGTCCAAATGCGAAGAATGCAAAGGCAGAATCAGAAGGCAAAGACGCAGCAGCGAGTGACTCGAGGAAGCATGAAAGTACAAGACGTGCTGGATACGGCAAGAGCGAAGGTAGAGATGGGATGAAAGATGACCGTCCCGAACAAGAAAGAACCAAAGATTATTATATCAGACAAACGAATGGAGTAATTGCAGTCTCGAGTTCCCGGGTATTACAGTGCACAGAAAACGGCACAATAGCGAGCATGCAAGCTGGTATTGCTGAGGGACGAGAAGACACTCGGTGAAAAGGGACCAGAACGAACGAAAGAACGAAAGAACGAAAGAAAGAGAAAGAAGACACGAGGGAAACTTCTGCGGCGGCCCGGCCAGTGAAGATAAGAGAAGAGGCATAAGATTAATACGGCCCCAAGAAAATGGCAACAACCAACACAAGATTGGTACCTGCATTTTTGACCCGTTAGCCCCCACATATGTCTCTGTGACAACATCCAGCCATGTACCTATGTATCCAAGTACCTCCTCCCAGCTGGCCACCCGATTCCTTAGCTGGCGGAACAAAAGATACTTCGCGCGCTGTCTAGAAGCCCCCCCCCCCAAGACTGGCATGCGTTTGAGTGTGTGCGAGACGACGGGACTCTGCGTCAAACAGCATGAGTGTGTGTGTACTTACCATGTTCATCAAAAGTTTGATGTGTACAACCCTTTCGTGTTTCTATTTCCCTTGCTTCCATACATGTTTACATGCGCCAACTTCGATCTGCAATGTCTCTTGTCTGCGTCTCTCGTCTCTGGTGCTTTTGAACAGCCGAGCAAGCAGAATAGTGTCTTATCCGCTGTCTCCAGAGCACTATGCAACGGCGACAAGAGCAAGAACCTATTAGAAGACAAGTGACCTAAACCTTTGTTTTCCTTGGCAGCCAGAAAATACGACCACAGCACAGCCCCTTACCAAAGCGAGCCTTTGCTGTTACTGTGATGCATTGCTACACTCAAGGTAAGCAAGCACTCTCGAAATCCCTCTGCATTCCAGTCTGGCTAGGCCCGGAACAAGAGGGAGGACTGGAGCTAGCTCCGCCGTGAGCCGGGGGGAGACTTGCAGTGCAATTCCAGTCACGTCGACACCAAGAACAGAACGGCCACAACAGAGCGTGCAGACGCGCAAGGGAAGGCAACGGCCCTCTCCCTTCGTCCGCACTGAGGGGAGAGGGGAGACTGCTTCAACGCTGGGCGGGAATGAATAAACAGCACAGCCAGCAGCAAACCAATAGAGTCCGAGGGCGGAAATAACAGACAGACAAACAGACGGGCCCTTCGGGTTTGATACCAACTTTGTGCCGAAACGCCCTGTTGGTTGGTGTTTGTTGACAACCAGGGAAATAACCCTGGCCACCTCGTTCACGCTAGGCTTATTCAAAACAGGCAACTACTCACTCTGTGTGTGTGTGTGTGGGTGTGTGCGCGCTAAAATTAAAATTATAGTAAAATCCCCGTGGGCAAACAGTGGCAGCTGCCATTTTCCTTCTTCTCCGCATTGGGTGGCACAAGGAAAGCACGCACCGCGTTGTTCGTTTGTCGGCGCTCGGCAATTACCTCTTTCTGTGAGACTTTTATACTGTATAACAAGTTCCATTGTCACTGTGGCCGGCGCGGTTTGGGGGACTGTCTCTATGGCTGCTGTATAGCTCCTGATTCTTCAGCCTTCTCTCTTTGTTTTTTTTTTGTTTTTGTTTTCCTTCCCGGCTATTGATTCCTTGTTTTCTGTCTCTCTCTCTCTCGCTCTCATTCCCATGTTCATATGCACAGTTGTAGTAACAGCCTTTCCTCCCTTCCAATACCTTTAGCTCCCCCCTTCCTTCCCTACACCTCGATCCCCCTGCCTTGCTGTTGACCGATCCTCTTGTTCTTTTTGACGACCTCCATAGAGTCATCGCATTTGATTTGGTGTGATTATTACCTTTCTAAGCGTCGTATCTTAATACTAGCCTCATGCCCCGGCTCCTGCTCCTACTCCTACTCCCACTCCTGCTCCTTGTTCTTTTGTGTCTTCTTGATTTACAGCTACTTGTTTGTAGCTTGTCCATGACGTTCGTATAATTACAAGTGACCCTTTAGCTTTGGCAACCTTTTACTTGCTGACTTCGTCTATCGCCACAAGCCTCGTATTTATAGCATCATCTCCAAGGTCATCTGTATACTACGTCCACACATCAAGCAAACGTCAAACTTGGCATTAATAATTTCAAAGAGGAAAAAAAACAGAACAAGGCATAAAGGGCAGCACATATGCAAGTGACATCACAACAGCCAGCAGTACACAACATGTCAACAACAACACAACAACTAACAGAAGCGTAAACACGAGGCAAACCAGAAAAGAAAAAACGAGAGCAAAAAGGAAAAAGATGGACAACAAATGTCAAAAAGGCAAAATCTCCACCGCCTTCCGAGAACAATCAACTAAACATCCAGACTGCAACCTTGTCCTGAGCCTGTCCCGGGCCTGTGCTGAGCCCATATATTGCCTGCTTCCGACGGGCTGGCTGAGACGGAACCACAATTCCGCCACAAGGTGCTCCGAGTCTCCAACGACTCGGGCCGCACGCGCAATATGAGGGTGGAAAAGAACGAGACGATGAAGGCTTCACTCAGCCAGCTACAGCCCAGACAAAAGAAAAATAGAAAACAAAGAGAAATAGACGAAAGAAGAAGACAACAAATATCGAATATGAAGGCCGTGGTCGTCTGAATCTGACAGCACCAAGAGCACTGACTACAGACAAGAAGCTTCACCACAGCAAGACGAAGAGGGATAGCGTCCAGGCAGGCATGGCATCACGAGACAAAAGCGACTGTTTGAAGCGTATGCGTGCGTGTGTGAGGTGCGAGAAAGGGTGCAAAAAAGAGAATCATATGGTTGGTCGTAGTGTGCAAAAGAACAAAGTGAAGAGAAAAATTCAAATCAGGGTGAGACCGGGAAAGAAAGAAAAGAGGAAAGGACTGAAAACTCCGGTTGCTTGAGTGACACAAGCTTAAACGGCCAAGATATGTTTGACGAGACCGCCAATGAGAAGAATAAAAAAGGGGGGAAGAGGTAGAGAAAAAAAAGAAGACTGGCTAGTCCAAGCCCAGTTCAATGCAAGACTCGATATAAAAAAAAAGGACTCTGCCCAGAAGAAACTTGGCGCACAAAGTCTTCGGTCGGGCTGTCCAGGTTCGAGATCAACGACAGTCAGTAGACACCAGCAAAGTAAAAGAAAGAAGGAAGAAAAAAACAAGAAAACCAAAGAATGCAATCAGCCATCTCCGGAAGAAGAAAAAAGAAAAGTGAACAGGGGAATCAATAGAAACAAAAGGGAAAAGAAGAAGAAAAAAAAGGAGGCAATAGAAACGAGAGACGGGAGAGGCATAGTGAAATGGTCCAAACAAAAAGGACCAAGAAACTCAAGAAGCAAAAGAACGGAAAAGCCAACGTCACTGCAAGAGCAGGACGCCAACAGCGCCTAGAGTGGGACAAGTCCCAACAACCAAAGCCAAGAAATCCCCCCTCCCAATCGCCAGACACTACTGCAACACCAAACAAAAAAAAACAGGACGACGCTTCCAAGTGAAGCTTTTCCAGTCCTCCCCGCTCAACGCTGCTTGTTCGGCGGGAACTGGTCTGGGAAATGCTCCTTGGCGTACTGTTCACATGCCTTGGCGGGCTTGCCAACCTTCTGACCAATAAATTTCCATCTATTGTTCTCATACTCCTTCATTGCATTGAGTAGCGCTTGACTCTCGTCTTCAGCAAATTCGGCGTAGTGCATGTCCTTGTACCAATGCTTCTTGACGCTACCTTCAGTACGCGCAGGAAAGGTCTGGTGAGTTGGGCAAATAAGTTAGTACACAAGAAGAACTAGAACTGTATATAAATAGTCAATCTTTACGGTCGTGATCAACATACCTTGGCTATTTCTGCCCAACTGTTGCCCGCGTCACGCATTTGTTTCAAACGTTGCTCCTCGGCCGGCGTCCATGGCGTATTAGTGCGACTCTTTTTAGCCGGGGGAGCCGGAGTGACTGGTGTGACAATATCGGCGCCGTCGACAGTAGCCGAAGCCGCACCTGCAACCGCGGACTGCACCCCCTGGTCAGCAGCAGGAAGCTGAGCGTTAATAGGCGACGCAGTCACAGCAGGTCCGGTGATGGACGGGGCGCCCGCTGGTGTTTGCGGAACAGCTCCAGGAGCAGTGCGTTTGCGATTGCGTGTGGACCCGGGGGTGGTTACTAGAGGTTGCACTTGGGATTGCGATTGGGCCTGGGCCTGAGATTGCTGTTGCGACGCCTGCTGCTGTGCCTGCTGTTGCTGCTGTTGTGGTGGTGGTGGTGGCTGCTGTTGAGCTGGAGACGCCTGGGATGCCGTCACTGGTACAGGAACAGCAACAGGTGTTGTTTGCTGTGTGGTCTGCTGGGATGGGGCTTGGGACTGGTTCTGCTGTTGAGGCACAGTCATGGACTGCTGACCCGGACCGGGATGCGGGTGGGAACCAGGCTGAGTGGACTGAGCAAAAGGATATTCCATGCGGTCGTTGCGACGGTTTACGTCGGCTTGGTTTTGATACTGATGCGGAGTCGCACTATAACGTCTAAAAAGAAGAAGAATATTAGTATTATGAAACATGGGGGGTAGTCCCTTGATGTAGAATGTGATTTGTCGACGGCTGGGTGGTAGAATTCGAGCCAATCATGGTCGCGCCTGGTTTGCAAGCAAGCAAAGGTAGGGGGCGCGAGGCGATGGTATTATCGAATTTATTGATGAAAAGAAAAATTATGCATGTCGAATAGGTGGTAATCGCAGGCGGAGTCCCGTCCATGTGTTGAGCAGTCATCAGAAACGGGAGCAGAGCAGAGAAGACAGAAATTGGGCGGCAGATATTGGACACGGAGTGGGCATGCGAGCAGCTGCAGTTGTAACTGCAAAACACAGGCACAATAAGCCCACACAAAAGCGCAAACAAAGCAAAAGAACAGCAGCCATGCAGTGGCACATGATTGAGCAGCCTGGTTGGTTGGCAGCATGAGCTTTTGTGTCAAGGTTGCGTTCTGGTAGACCGAGACGTATGCTGTGCCTAGGAGATACCCCAGGAAACAAGCGTCCAAGCCGTAAATGGTCAATGTGCCCCCCGTCTGATTTGGCATGGTGTAGGGTATCTGTCAAAAGACGCTGACAACGTTGGTACCCAAGCGCCAAAAGAACGGGATTTAGACCAGGACTCTTGATAGGACAAGAAAGGATAGGGACCACTCAGAATATGCGCTGTTTCGTGTAGCCTCTCAAGTGGGCAGCCTGCCATTATCCAGTGCTTTTGAAATGGAATTGGAATGGCTGGTAGGCCCTTGTTGGCTATGGCGCGCTTGTGGTCTGTTGTCTGTAACATAGAGAGGGACCACAAGCTACAAGCCACAGAAAAGTACCGTACTTGGTAAAGGCATTACACGCTGCGATAGCACACAACGTACACACAGAGTGGTTCCAATCCAATGCAATTGTTTTCCTCGTCTTGGGGCCTGCAGATGATGGTCAAGTATGACAGAGGCGCATATAGAGGGACAATCCTTCCGTTTAGTCATGGTGAAAAAAAAATGTTTCCACGGGCTGAACTTTGGGTTTGGATTATGAGGCCTCGTCTGCCTTGGGCAAGGGCTTATCGGATTGCCGGCTCGGGATTTTGGTGATTGTTCATCGATGTTTCGGACGCGGTCGAGTGGCTTGGTGGATGGTGGGAGATGTGTGATATGGAGGGTATGGGAAAATAGAGTGACGGGGGCTTACTGGATGCCATCTTGGGCATTGGTGTTGTTGTTGAAGAATGTCAAATCCGGCACGATGCCGACTTGCCACTGATGCATGATCTATGAGGGGAGAAATTGGGTATTAGTAGAGTAGGTAGAGAAACGGAAGACGAGGAAAGAAAGCGAGAAAAGGAAAAAGAAAAAGAAAAAGAAAAAGATAGTGGCCAAGTGTTTGCTGCTGTTTGTTGTGTTGCGGACGATCTGTTTCAAGCACCAAGAATGATGCAGCTGTTCTCTGTTTTCCGCGTGCATCACGAGCGAATGGTTGGCGACAGGGAGGAGGGAAGCTCGACAAAATAGGACGGCTGGGTTATGTTGTGGGGATTGCGGTCACGAAGAGGGGAAGGGTCTCTTGCTTGCATGACGAGAGAAATGTCGGTCATGGGGCGAGGGCGGAGCAGTACCAGGACGACGACAATCTACAAGGCAAAGCAGCAGAATGGAGGGGTTTGTGCGGGCCACAATCTGCGGGGTGCTTGCGGCGAGACAGTCGCAATGGAGGGGAAGCGCGACAAAGATGGTCGCTGCGGTGTGGATTGAAGGGCGACGAGGAGAAACAAACAGGCCGTGGGCCCTTGTTCGCGGGGTCTGTACAGCGAGTACAGCGGGCACAGCGCAGTAAGCTATGCACAGCAGAGGGCACACATTAAGATGCTGCAGGCGATGTCGCGCCACGGTTGCGACAGTCACGCCATCAACGGCCGAGGCGCTGGTTCTCAATGGTAGTCGTGGTTGTGGCGGTGGTGGTGTTGGCTGTAACGAGGCGCCTCCCTCCCCCAAGTTTCCAGTACGCGAGACGAGATATGGCAGGGAAACAAGGCTATAAACCTTGGTAGAGGTACAAGCCGGGTCGGGTCGTCTGAGCTGTTGTTACGGCTGAACAAAGCCGTATGCGGAGAGAAAGATAAAATGATAACTCGGTCGGGATAAACAGGCCGGGAGAGGGACAAGCAAACAGCAGCTAACGGCGGCCTTCAAGGCGGACGAGGCAAAAGCAAAAGCGGCGACGCAGAAAAAAAAACAAAAAAAAACACGGGGGAAAATTGACTCACGGCTTGATCGTTGGGGGAAACCGACATTCCAGGTTTCTAGGTATCCGAGTTCTGAATCGCAAAGGCAAAATTTTGCAGAGGCTGAGAAAAAAAGAAGAGGAAGAGGAAGAGAAGAGGTGAAGGCCGGGGGGGGGGGGGGGGAGGGAAAAAAAAAAAGAAAAAAAAAAAAAAAGGAAAAGAAAAAGAAAAAAAAAAAAAAAAAGG
>JADILG010000313.1:0-24993 GCA_017591655.1 Thielaviopsis populi
AAAAGGGAAGGGGAAAACAAAAAAAAAAAAGAAAACGGGGGGCTCGAAAAAAAGGCAAACCCCCCCCAAAAGAAAAAAAAAAAAAGAAGAAAAAAACACAACCCCCCCCCCCCCCCCAAAAAAAAAAACCTTCCGATAACATCTTCCACCATCTCCAGTGTCAGTTGAGCCACTCAAAAGAAATTATGAACTGACAATAGAAGGAGCACTATCTCTCTCTCTCCCTCTCTCTAATAAAAAAGAAAAAGAAAAAGAAAAAGAAAAATAGGCCACTCACTTTGACTAGCTTTGCCTCCATTTAATCCCTGTTTATCGCTGGTCTTTGAGCTATGAAGATGAGGTAAATGCAGGCGCAAGCCCGTCTTTCCCCCCCCCCTTCTCTTCACTCTCTAAGCGTGTCCCCTTCTTCCACCCCTGGCTGTCATCTATCCAGTGTTTAACTTAAGTCGACACACCAAAGAATTTCAGTGCACTGCGGCCACAAATCCAAGGGCGCGCTAGTACCAAATGCGAGCAAGTGAGGTCAGAGACGGCCTGTTGATCTAGGGTTAGGGGACTTTTTGTCAACAAGTCAGTGCAACCCTAATTAACTCCCAACAAACAGGAGCCGGAGGCAGCGGAAGGTTTTGACAAGTAGACATGAGGAGGAAGGGAGGGGGGAAGGAAGGAAAGATTTGATGGAACTAACAACACGTGATGTCAGTGATATCCTAGCAGGTACAAAAAGACAACACAAAAAAATACAAGAGCGTGGTCAATCCGTGACAAACACAAACAACAAGCAAGCCAGAAAAAAATGTCCTCATGAAACTCTGCCCCTGCCTTCTCCTTTCCTGCTCAAAGCCCAAGGCCGCTTCGGCCGGACTGCAAAGTCCGATATATGCCAAAGCTACCAGCACGGTAATTGCTGTGTTCGGGCTAAGAGAAGTGCCAATTTTCCCCCCCCTTGTATTGGGGGGTGTTTTTTTTTTCTTCTTTTCTTTCCTTGTTCTCTTGCTTATTTTAGAATTCTTACAGGTCAAAGTGAAGACAAGTAGATACTTACCAAGTGCACGACCAACCTCTCTTTTGAGCCTCTCTCTTTTTTTTCTTCTTTTCTTTCTTCTTTTTCGTTTTATTTCGTAAACGATAGGGGCGAGAGCAAGGCTTGTGCTATGCTTGACGTCTACTTGTTTGTATTTGTTGTTCGTGTGCCCCAAGAATGTAATTGTAATTGTCCGCAGTATACAGAGCTTTGAGCTGGAACAAAGAACGAAGGGGAACAAGAGACAAAGAAGGGAAGACCCACCTAAGAATAAGACCCAATAGAGTCACGTGACGACATACAAGCTAAGCTTGTAATGCTGACATGGACAGATTGCTTGTTGTTGTTGTTGTTTGTTCCTTCCATCAATCAGCGTTTGTATTTTGCCTTCTCCTTGTTTGCCATGTCCTTCTTTCTTTCTTTTCTTCTTTTTTTTTTCTCTTTCGGTTCGCTTGCTAAAAATATCCACTTTTTCTTTCTTTTTTTTCTTTCCTTTTTGCAACAGGATAGACCCAAGACAAGGAAAGGGACAGCACAAGAAATCAGGCTAGCATGAGGCAATGAAAAGTCAAGAGAAAAATAAATATAAAAAAAACCCTTTTGCGGGCTTTTGGGCGATGGGCGATGGGCGGCGATGCGAGATGGACCCATTCCTTGTCCCATGCACCACGTCCCATGCCTTCTTCACCTAGACCTATGCCGCCATGCCGCCTTTCCCTCTCTTCTCTCTTCCTCTCGTCCTTGCTTCCCCTCCTGTGTTGTGGCTTGTACCTTGTACCTTTTGTATGGGCGGCAGCGGTAAGCGGTACTTTTGCGTGAGGTGAGGCCTTGTGGTTGTCTCACCTCTAGGAAAGGTTAATCTTGGGCGAGTGGGGAGCGGGGAATAGGGAATGGACGTCATTTTATTTTATTTTATTTTAGTTTATATTTTGCTTTTTTGTTTTGTTTCGTGACGGACAGGGGAAAGGGAGGGGGGACTTGGACTTGGACTCGGGCTTGGACTTGGCCTTCGGTCGAAGAAGCCGAGATTTGACTAACGCCATTAAGAGATATTTGCTGGATCCCCCCCTCCAAAAAAAAAAAAAGCGAGGCAAATCATGGTGAGAAGAAGAAATGCAACAATGCAACAAACATGAACAAAACGACAGGCACGATTTGTGTATTTTCATGTATTACTTTTGGTATTTCGCTGTATGTGTGTGTGCGTGTATTTGGGGCAGAGGGAGACAAAGAGGGAGAAAAAGAGGGGAGAGGAGGGGAGGGCAGAGGTACAGTACAGAATGGGACAGAATGGGACAGCGCAAATATTCAGGATACGAAGTCTGATGGAGTCGTTCGCCGCTGTCATCCATGCTGAAGAGGCGGTTGGACCAGCGGGTGAGTTGAGACACAGATGCAGATGCAGACGCAGACGCAGACTCAGATGTAGATGCAGACGCAGACACAGGCGAACTAATATGTGCATGGCAATGGGCTGTGGCTAGGTGTCAAGGGGTTAGGTACATGGGTATCTCAGTATATGTGTACAACGACTGATATGCCTAGGAATATGTCTATACCTGTACTCATTTATGCATGCGTATGTACCAATGTATCCATGAATATATGTGTATGTACCTATGTACCCATTGATACACTCGCATGTAAACGAAAAAAAAAAACATTGGGCCTGCACATTCCCCAAGGAAGTCACAGCTGTAGCTGCCTCGTCTTGTCTGGACTTCTTTCTCTACCTGCATCGTTATAAGGCGCAGCGTAGTGGGGCTTATTGCTTGCATGCAGCAGAAGCAGAGCAAGTAGGAAGCCCTGTTTTGTACAAGTACTTGTATGTGTGTGTGAGAGAGAGAGAGAGTACATACGTACATGTACATACGTCCATATGCATAGCACACACTTGCATGGAAACGTCACGGCGGCCCTTGAAATTGTATGTATGTATGTATCGGTGGGTTGAGAGAATATTCAAACCCTAGTCCCCGCACATCACTTGTGCTGTGCCCTTTTTTTTTTTTCTTTCTTTCTTTCCTTGGGTGTCACTCTTTCTCTCTTGTGTTGAGTTTGGCATCGTGATGAGATGATGCGTAATATGCTAGGCATAAGATTCAATCTTAGCTAATAGGATGATTGGAAGCTTCTCGCCCTTCTCAGGTCTCGGCCCCCCTTCCTTTCCTTTCCCTTTCCTTTCCTTCCCCCACTTGACTATTTGGTATATAGTACATGGTGTGTGGTGTGTGGTATTCAGTATTCAGGATTTATTGTTTAATATTTACTATTTGGGTCTTTGGGTTTTTGGGTCTTTGACTTCTGTGACAAAAGGTCTTTGGGGCCAGGAGGTTCCTGACCGTCGGGAATTCCATAGCACACGGAAAGAGGAAGGGGAAGCAAGGCTAATTGAATTGGAAGGGGCAAGCATCACGAGCTGGGGACAGCACAGCAAAATGGACCATCAAAGAGATGGGAGGAGAGGGGGAAAGACGAGGGGAAGGGGGGAGGAGGAGGAGAGGAGGAGAGGATACAAGGAACTTTGGGTAGATGAACGGATCCCCTCTTGGGAGGCCAGCAGCAGGAGACAAAGAAAAAAAAAAGAGGAGGAAAAAATGGGGGGATATACAGGCAGTTGCGAATACCAATACGACGGCGAGATAAAATACGGGATAGTTTTCTATCAGTTGTACTGAGGTATGCACATGTTATGTATTGTATGTCTGTGGCGAGATATCAAGAGTATTGGATGGTTGGAAAATGAAAACAAAAGAGGACAGAGAAGCTGGAGCAACTAGAGCTAGAGTAGTTTGGTTGTACGTACATTTATGTTTTCGTGTGTTGATGTTGATGTTGATGTTGTTGATGCTCTTTCTTTTTTTTTCTTTTTTTCTTTTTTTCTTTTTGACAACGGGGCGTTGGCTGCATTGGTAAGGTTCGCCCGCTGTCGTGTCGGATTCTGAGCCGATGGGCGGGGTTGTTTAGTGTTGTCCTTTCCCATGATGTGACTGGCTGGGCTGGGCTGGGCTGGGCTGGGCTGGACTAGGCTGTATTGGACTGGGCTATCACCAGGCCAGACATCACGTTTACGCACTTGCTTGCTGACACACTTATATATACACATACACATTACATACATGTACAGGTACATGTACATTTACGAAATGCACATCCAGTATCAAGGCCAGTCACCATGTACCAAGAATGCAAGCAAGCAAGCAAGCAAGCAAGTAAGCAAACACAAAGCAGCTGAGTGGCCCGAGTAAAGGGAAGGAAGAGCAACCAAGACAGCAAGTACAACCCCATTCTTGCTTATCCGATGCTGGGTTTATTCTGTCATTTTATCCATCCAACAACAAGAAGCCACCATAACCGCCTGTTTTGAACAAACTGAACTGTGCCTTCTGTTTTGTGTTTTCTGTCTCCTGCATGCTCTCCAAGGCAACAACGCACAACAAAGGGAAAGAGCGCCAAACAGAAAACCAAAACCAAACGCACACTCACAATAGCCAACGGGCCAAAGACCAATCAATCCGACTCTGGCAGAAGGCTGGCAAGCAAGCAAGCAAGCAAGGAAGGAAGGAGCGAGAAGCCCCAGGCAAACAGACAGGAAGAGTGCGAGCGAGCGAGCGAGTCAGAGGGTGGGAGAGTGAGTGAGCGAGCGAGTGGGAGAGTGAGTGGGAGAGTGAGTGGGAGAGTGAGTGAGTGAGTGAGTGAGTGAGTGAGTGAGTGAGTGAGTGAGTGAGTGAGTGAGTGAGTGAGTGAGTGAGTGAGTAACTACGGGAGAAAGAGGGGGCAGACACAGACACAGCACTTTACAAACCTCCGGCTGAGATGGATATCTATCTGGATAAGGAAGGAACACGTACAGAGATGCCTACAGGTTTGGAAGTTGCAAGTGTTTGGACGCATGGTGTGTGAGTTTGAGGGAGGCGTGGACAGGTAGTCTGGGCTCTAGGTGTGTGTGGGGCGTGCGAAAGGAAAGGGGGGTGGGGGGGGGGCGCTAAAGGGGGTGAGATGAATCTCTGGCTCTGGCTCCGGCTCTGGATATCGGGAAAAAAATATACGCCTCTTTACTGCACCCCACTGCAGTACCCCTGCCAACAACCTCAATGTTAACATCCGAGCAAGCAAGCATCATTCTTCAAGACCCACTACGCACCCTTTCATGCTTGTGCTTCCTATTCTCTTGGGTTTTACTTCTCCTTGGGTACCGAGGGATGGGCAGGAACACGCCCGCAACAGGGCCCGCACACGCTTCCCCCTGTTCAGTACAGAGTGCAGATTACAGTAGAAGCAAGACGCAACACCCTAAACCTTAGCACACACCCCCTTCGCCTTCGCCTAGACATACACACACGCCATGCCATCGGCCTTCCACAGCCGGACGCAAGATGAGCCACCCCCCCTCCTCTGTTCCCTCTTGTCCCAATAAGGTGCTTTGCTTTACTTTGCTGTGCAGTTGCTTGTTCTGTGTGGTGTGCTGCGTGTTGTGTACTATGCTTGCTCTTGCCTTGTTCTGCGCTGGGATCTACTTTGTCTGTTTGTCTGACCGTCCGTCCGTCTGTGTCTGTCTGTGTGTGTGTGTGCGAGTGTGTGTGCGAGTGTGTGTTTGGTGGTCCACCAAGGCTGGTGCCAATAAAAGCCGATAAAATACCCGCGATAAAATACCATAA
Organism: Thielaviopsis populi; assembly: GCA_017591655.1. Lineage (NCBI taxonomy): Eukaryota > Fungi > Ascomycota > Sordariomycetes > Microascales > Ceratocystidaceae > Thielaviopsis > Thielaviopsis populi. Next base: position 5,683 of record JADILG010000313.1, read on the forward strand.
ACCCCGGTTTTATTCAAAAGAATTTACACACTTGCTGGCTCAGCCAAAACCGCTTCAAAGGGCCTGCCGTGGGGTGGGCTCTTTGGCTTGTTATACTTAATCTTCCTCCTCCCCATCGCCTTTTTGTTTTTTTTCTTTTCTGCCGTCCATCTCGAAGCTTGACCAGTTCCCATCCATTCTCACCATCAGTCTTCTGCGCACTTTTATTTTTGTTTATAAGACCCTCGCATCCCCCCCGCCCCTCTCATTCATTTGTGAAGCCCTGTTGACCGTTATTCATTTTCTTTTCATTCTTCATCTCTTTACTATATCACCACCATCACCACCATCACATCACCACTACAACAATAACAACAACGACCATCACCAACCACATCGTCGTCAGTACTACTGGCAATCTCCATACCTCGTGTAGTCGCCTGCTATACATACACACACCTCTACGTACAACGCAATACCAGCCACAGCTCAGCCTAGTTTACGTCTTGGCTACATTTTCCACCACGCTTCTGCCGTCCATTCATCGCCGGCTCAACTTACCATAGAAGACGGCCTGTCTTTTTGCTCACCACAGACACACTTTCTCCATCTCTCCATCTCTACACTTTTCTCTCCCTCCATATAAACCCTCGCGCCCCTCCCCATATCCCCTCCGCCATGTCTACCCTCACCACTCCTGCACGCCCTCTCCAAACCTACCCGCACCAGTCTCTGCACCTCTCCCGCAACATGATGCAATCACCCAACGAGACCCGTGATGGCCCCGCCATCTCGCTGCCTTCGCTCAACCAGGTGAGTTTTCTGTCCTGTCCCTCCCGCTTTGCTTGCCTCCTCAGCTCAGCCGCTCTAACCCGCCGTCCATAGATGCTCCCCGAGTTCTACTCCACGCCCTCACCTCACAACTCTGACTCTCGTTCTCCTCGTGCCTACCTTGCCCCGCTGACTTCTCCCGACTACGTGCACTCGCCCACCTCAAACAAGCGCCGCAGAGCGTCTATTGAGGAGGACGAGGCTGCCGAGAGAAGTAGCAGAGTGCCCAGAGTATACCCCAGTCCCATTACCGATGCTGCTTCGGCCGCCAGTCGTTCCCCCTCCATGCGTGCTGCCAGCTGGTCTGCCACTCCCGCTCCTGTACCTTCCCGCGCCGAGCCCCGTGCTCCTCTTCCTCCCATGTCCTACCCTCGCGAGCCTGCCGCTCACCCGCAACACGCCGGCCACATGCACTCGATGCCACCGCACGCTGCCCCTCCTGCGGCTGCTGCTGCAGCTCACATGGCTCATTCGTACGCCATGTCTCCGAGAGAGGAGCAGTACATGCACCACAGCGCTGCTGCAGCTGCCGCCGCCGTCTCTCCCCACCCTCACCATGCCCAATATCAGCAGCGTTATACCTCGGTGCCGCCGCATCACCAGTACGCCGCCGCCCATATGGCTGCCCACGGCCACCCGCACGCGGCCGGCGCTCCCGCGCCCTACGGCTACGATAACTACCCGCGTTTTGAGGGCATGGCCGCCGCCGACACCAAGCAGCGCAAGCGCCGTGGCAACCTGCCCAAGGAGACCACTGACAAGCTGCGTCACTGGTTCATGAACCATCTGAACCACCCCTACCCCACTGAGAACGAGAAGATGGAGCTGATGCGCATGACGGGTCTTCAGATGAGTAAGTTTTTTTTTTTTGCTTTCCTTTTCTCTTTGTTTTGGTTTTCTCACCCCCAAAAAAGATTTCCCCTGCTAACTCTTCTGCCCATCACAGACCAAATCAGCAACTGGTTCATCAACGCCCGCCGTCGCCAGCTGCCCAACATCATGGTCACTGCTCGCAACGAGGCCGAAGCCCGCTACCACCAGACCAACGGCAGCAAGGGCTCCAGTGTGCCACTGAGTGATGGCGACAACAACAGCAGCTACGGCGACGACTCGCACTACAAGCGCACCAGCGTGTAGATGCACTCCCGTATCCTGCGCTTTCTTTCCTTTGTTTTTTCTTTTTTTTTTTTGCAAAATAAAAAAAGACGTGGCTGTGGCTTCATCAGCGCTCACACACCACATCTGATGTATGACGAGCGGGCCGGTCGGTCTCTTTTACGGCTCGGTGTTGCACCACCAGTGATGGCTGGCCTGTTTTTTTTTCTTTCCTTTTTTTTCTTCTCTTTTTCCTTCTTTTTACACTTACAGTCTTTTCCGGCGATTTTGCTTTCTTCTTGGTTATGGGTATACACAATGCATCCTTTTCTGGAGGTTCTACTACGGCTTGGTTTCCACGGGGTTTTGCGTCTGGGTGTCATTTTTTCATTTTTTTTTTCATTTGTTGACGTATACAGATTTCCCCTCGCTTTTTCTTTCTTTTTCTCTGCCTTATTTTGTCCTTTTGAGAGTACATTACTTTCTTTTTTTTTCTTTTTCTTTCCCACACTTTTCCCCCCATTTGGGCTGGCTGGCTGGTGTTTTCTTTTCTTTTCCTTGGTCTATTTTTCTTTTCTTCCCCCATCAATACTTTGTTGTTGTTTTGTAACGGCGTCTTTGGTCTGTGCATCAAAGACGCCCATGGCGTTGATTTTTATGTCTTGGTATAAAGCCATTTACAGATGATGCATCTCTGTTATTCACTTTCCATGTCATTTTCTTTTCCCTTTTCATATCTTTTTTTATCGAGGCTTTGATACTCTGCGTTGGTCTTATTTTGCACTGGCATCTTCAAGAGAAGCAATCATGAACTTTTCTTTGAACTTGAATTTCATTTTTTTCTTACAAAAGGCGTTTGTTGTTTAGGTGTGTGTGTGTGTGTGTGTCAATGTCTTTGTTTGCTGGTGTTAAAGGCTGCAACAGGCCACTCTAACAGACCAATTTAGTGAATGAATGAGTGAATGAGTGACTGGCTTGTTGTGTCCAAGTCTTGGGCATGTATGTATGGATGCCTTGTCAAATGTGATGTCACATATCAGACCGTGTGTGTGTGTGTGTGTGTGTGCGTCACATATCAGATTGTGTCTGTTTGGCCAAGTCCACCAGCCGAGTCCTTTTCAAGTCCTCGAGTCCACGATTCCCCCCATCGAGTGTACTTGCCTCGCTCTCTGCCCGTCCTGTAGCATGTCTCATCCTATTATTGCTCTACTCTGTACACAGTGACAGTGACAGTGACAGTGACCTGCGAGGAACAAACACTATGCCATAATGTAACAAGGCCGTCTACACGCCCCTCTGTCATGTCCCTCGTCTCTCTTTCTCTCTCTCTCTCTATCTCTCTCTCTCTCTCTCTCTCTCTCTCTCTCATGTCCTGTTGTCTTTTCGGTTTCCGTCTTTTCTTCTTTTCTTCTTTTTTCCTTTTTTCCTTTTTTAGTTTATTTTATTTTTTCTTCTTTTTTTTTTCTTACGTCAACCTTGGCTTCCTCCAAGACTCAACTAAAGAGCAGGAAAAAGAAAACCTGACGGGAAAGGACGGTAGAGGAGTGTCTGTATCTGCACACTCCCCCTTCTTCTCCCTCCAGGCCGAACGGGCCTTGTTCTTTTGGAGAGGGGGCGTTGTGCTGGAGATGGTGTAGCCCGCTGTGGTGGTAATGATGCTCATCTGGTGTAGTGTTTTGCTATGCTGACTATACTATGCCATGCTATACTTTGTGGTGTGGTGCGGGAATGCTGGAGACTGATGGGCGAGGCTGGCTCGGTGCATGGCTGCATGGCATTGGCTGACTCGCCGGATCGGGCTTGGATGACGAGAGAATACGACTGCGGATGCTAGGGTGACTGGGCTGCTATTAGGACTTGTGCCTTGGCTAAGTCCTCACAAACACCTACTATAGGTCGTGTCGTCGGAGTTGCTGGTACAGCCCAGATGGAGATTGAGCTGTCTAACCCAACACCATCCAGTACAAGATGAGAGATATCATACATAGCCCGCCACAGGTCATATATAGCAGGCTCCGTGCTGGTGTGAGGCAGGTATAGTCCCAGCTAGGTTGACCATTCGAGATGACAGTTAGCTAGAGTAGGTGCGTCCAGCTAAGGTAGTACGAGATTGCAGCTGGCAACAAGCGTCAGTGATAGCTGTCAGCCGCCCAGAGTTGTACAGTGGGTGTGCAGAGCTGTACAGAGGGTGTAGAGCATGTCACCAGTTGTACAGCAGGACTTGGTGCTGGTTGAAGAACAAAGTTTTACACAATATTCTTCTCGTTCTTCTGTTCTTATGTGCTTCTTATTCTTCTGTTCTTCTTTGTCTTGTTCTCGGTAGCACGAGTTTGCGGGGACCTAATAAGCGTCAGTTAGCTGTCAGCTCAACCTGGCTCAGCTTAGCTCAGCCTAGCTTGGCTTAGCTCGGATTAGCTAAGCTGGCTCTAATAGGCAGTTTAGCAACTTAGAGTTAGTGCCAGCACTAAAAATGTACAGCGGCTCAAATTCAAGCTATGGCAAAAACAAGACGTGAAGTGAAGCATTGGCAGCATTTTGACCAGTGCATTCCTTTTTTTCTTATACGCTTTTCAGAAGGTATAGAATGGATAAAAGTGGAAAAAAAAAGAAGAAAAAAGAGAGAAAAAAGAGAGAAAAAAGAGAGAAAAAAGAGAGAAAAAAGAGAGAAAAAAGAGAGAAAAAACAACGACAGAAAAGAAAAGCCTCCGACTTGACTGCCAATTGCCGGCGTGTAAATGTGCTATATCATGGAACAAGTGTGGGCCGAGGATTAGCCGGTTACTTTGCGGCAAAAGAGCCCAGCAGGGCCCATGGGAGACAGAGACAGAGTGAGAGAGAGAGAGGGGGGGGTCCGAGTGGGATCGAGATTGCGGTTTAATTTCATACCTTGTTGGGTGATGTTGCGAGAAATTGGAAGAATAGGACAAGAAGACCAGAGAATGAGAAGACCGAGGACGAGAAGACCAAGCACGAGCAGGGTCACGGCCACCTCTTATTCTTTGGTGCTATCCAGGATATCACTCTGATGGAAAGCTAGCAGGCATGGATGGCCCTTTTTGCTGTAAGGCAGGCAGGCAGGCACACAGACAAGCTATAAGCAGGAAGGGCTGGCTTCTAGAGCAACTACCCGGCCCAAGACATGCATTAAACTTTCGTCAAGTACGCCTGATGGACGCTCTTGTCTTTTTTCTTTTTTCTTTTTTCTTTTTCTCTTTCTCTTCGCCCTGCCCTCATATTGGCCGGATCTTGTTGGTTCAAGGCTTCCCTTTTTCTTTTTTTTTTTTTTTTTTTTTTCTGTCTCTCTCTCTCTCTCTCTCTCTGCCGAATGGAAGCTGGTCCTATTATTATGGATTGTGTGTAGAAGGCACCTTACAAAGGGCCATTCCCTCATACCACTGCTCCTTCCTGTTTGCTGTTCCAATCTTTTTTGGGTTGTTTTGTTTGCTGATATCCCTGGCAGGTGTGAAGATGTACCACAATTCGTAGACAGGTTGTTTTATCCATGACAGGGGATGTTTTCGGTTTCTTTAACCCTCTTGTCTTGTCTTGCGTTTGTTCCTGCTCTTTCTGGTCTGTCCCCGTTTGCTACTGCTCTCTTTGCTTTGTGCTTCCTGCTCTCTCCTGCTCTCTCTGGTCTGTCTTCTGTTTGCTCCTGCTCTCTCTGGTCTGTCTTCTGTTTGCTCCTGCTTTCTCTCTGGTCTGTCTTCTGTTTGCTCCTGCTCTTTCTGGATCGTCCCCGTTTGCTACGGCTTACATGCCCCCCTCCTTCCTGTTCCTAGCCTCTCGTCACGTCGGACCAAAAAAAACGGCTTTAAGAGGCCCTGGACCAGCCGCACTTGTGGTCTTCTTTTTCCTCCTGTTTAATTCTTTCTTTTTCATTTGGTTTTTTTGTTTTTATATACTTATTTTTCCGCGGCGAAAAGCCTCCTAAAATTATATCCATTTTCTTTTTCTCCAATGTCCCTCTTCTAATCATTTTTCGATCATTACGTTTTTCCCTTTTTCTTTTCCTCTTTTTTCCCTCTCTTTTTTTTTTCTCTTTTCTTCTCTCCTTCTTCTCTCCTTCTTCTCTCCTTCTTCTCTCCTTCTTCTCTCCTTCTTCCCTTCCCGCTTCATCTCCTTTTACCACACCTTTGCTTTTCCCGCTTCGTCTGCATGTGTAATATGCCTCAAGCCCCCCCCCTCCTGCTGTGCTGTCTCCATTGGCCTTGCTATCTATCCGTCCTGCCACTGCTGCTCAATCTGACGTTGGTTGGCCTTTCTTTGGCTGACTGATCTTTATCTGCCTGCAAAAAGCATCCGACCATATACTTGACTGGGACTAACTGACGACTGATCAACCGGCCGACAAGTGTGCAGTCTGCGCGCGCGCGCCCTGGCCTTGCTCTCCTCCTCCACTTTAGACTCTGCAATGCTGGCAGTTTTGTTCTCTTTTTTTTCTCTCTTAGTACATGTCACCCGGCTGGCTTTACTTGATTCTGTCGTCCTTGTCTCCTCTCTTCTCTCCCGTCCGTCCGTCCTCCCGTCCGCAGCGCATCGAAGCGCATCGAGCCGCTCCGGATCGCCTCATAGCGCCGCTTTCATATGGTCTTTCAAAGAAAAAAGAACAAAAAGAAAACTGCCTCTTCCCGTTGTCTTTGCTCGCTTCTTGGCCCGTTCTCCCTCCCCTCTCTTCTCCTCTCTTCCCCCCTCGTCTTCTAATCCTTTCACGCCGCCCTGCTTTGATCAACACACCATCCCAGTTCCACCATTGTCAGCTTGGTCTCTAGCATTGTCCACTTTTTCTTTTTCTCTTCTTCTCGTGCGCACTACCCACACGCATTTGCCTGTTCTTGCCTTTGCGTCGACCTCGTTTCTTCTTTGCTCTCCCTGTGCGCTCTTTCGTTGTCTTTGCTGCGTCTTTGATTACCCGCCTCGTCTCTCTTGGTCGCATTGCATTGTCCGCCTCGGCCGATCGCATAACATTTTCTGTCGCAATGTCTTCCCAGCAGATACCATCATATACCGCCCCCCATCACCTTGCCGATGGCCATCCAGATGCCAATACCTACCAGCGGCGGCAGCAACAACAACAGCAACAACAACAACAACAACACCCTCAGCAGTATCCGTGCTTCTCAGACTTCCCAACCCAACCACATCACCCTGCCGACCCATCTCCATTTCAAATGGCCCAGATGAAACCATCCGCCTACCCTCAGTCTCAGCAGCCCCACGACGACCCCCATTCCCTCGAACCGTTATCCTGCGTTGCCTGCCGCACACGAAAACTCCGCTGTGACCGACGTCCTCTGGCCTGCACCAGATGCCTCAAGGGCAACACCGAATGCATATATCCAGCATCACGGCGCAGACCAGCTGTCCGCCGCCGCAACGTCAAAGAGCTCGAGGCTCGTCTGGGTTAGTCCTCCCTAAAAACACCCCGCTAGAAATAAATAAAAATGCCCCAGTCCAGTCAGTACATTTGCCAGTCGGAGCAGAGCATGCACATAGCCTGCCGCCTCCCTCTTGCTGTCGTTTTTTGCCCTGTCTGCACGTCGACAGACAGTCTAATGGAACCTCAGCACCGAACCGTATGAGCTGCATCTGCGCATTTCCTTGTACTATGCGCATGCAGCGCGTCAACTGTCAGATTCTAGTGTGACCCAAGCCATTGTCATGTTGTGTCACTGCATGACTGATATACGGGTTTTCCTTTTTTTTTTTTTTTTCTTTTTCTTCCCCCTCCTTTTTTCCCCTTCTTTTTTCCTAACCAACACCCTCAGTCTCCGTACCTCTCCAAATCAGAAACTCGGCGCTGCATGTCATCACCATTGACTGAGACAATCTCGATCACCATCACCCGTTGTACCACGTTTGCGCAAGCCTCACTCATACAACCACCCCCTATCTTCGGCTCCGACTGGCGCATCAAATACACAAGCACTCCAACTGCTAGCAAGCCTCGCTGACTCTCATTTTGCTAACCCGCTGTTGCGCCTTCCCACAGCCCAAGTTGAAGGCCTTCTCAGAGACTCTCACTCCACGCCCAAGCTCTATGACGACGAAAACAACAACGTCTATGCCTTTTACCAAAACGGCCCAAATGGGCGCCACAACAGCGACCCGCTCATGTCCATGCACATTGCTCCTGTAAAACAAGAGATCATGGACCAAGGCGGCATGTTCGAGCCCTTGCCTGCAAGTGAGATTCTCGACGAACTGTAAGTCATCTGGATGCATGCTTCTTTACTTGCTCTATATGTCTTGTCTCTTCTCTATGTCCTCTCTCCTCTCTCTCCTCTTTTGCGTACATACTCACAACTCTGCTTAGAAACGAGTACTACTTCAGTCGTCTGTACTACTTTGTACCCCTCATCAACCCCAGCCGTTATCTCGTGGCTTACAACTCCGCCCCCCACAAAAGACCTCCCATGTGTCTTCAGTATGCAATATGGGCCAATGCCTCTCATGACCATCCCAAGTATTCACAGTATCACCAGTTCTTTTACGAACGCGCACGCAAATATGCCGAGCGCGATGAGTTGAGGGTAAGCCGACCATCCAAAGTCACACACACCACATACTCCTTCTAATGTCACGTCATGTCATCACCCGCCTGTCTTGCCAATAAGAAATACCCACCTCTCGTATGAGTTTGCCTGGCGACTGTTACCTAACTAATATCCCCATCTCTACAGGGCGAAGGAGAGCATTTTTTAACCCTAGGCCATGCTCAGGCCTGGGTCCTCATTGCCACCGAAGAAGCCCGCTCGCTACAGTTCACCCGGGCAGCAATGAGTAGTGCTCGATGTACCCGTCTGGTTCAGATGATGGGCCTCCATCGCATGGACGTTGAGCAGGAGTGGTCCGTCCCAGTACTAGGACCGTCTACCACCTGGGTCGAGACCGAGGAAAGAAGGCGAACCTTTTGGGCGGCGTACTGCATTGACAGTCATGCCAGTCTAGCAACTGGCTGGCCCAGTCTCATAAACAACGATGATGTAAGTTGGCGATTTTCACAGTCTCTCTTGTTTGCTGGCAATGCTAACATGGCCAACACAAGATCGGCACCCGGTTACCTGCTTCGGAAGAAGCATTTACCAGCGGCCAGGAAGAGCAAACCTGCACGCTGAAGGAAGCTCTCACTGGCCATTCATACTCGACCTTTGCCGGCGCTGTCATGATCAGCCACCTCTTTAGTGTTGTTCTCCGTCACGTGCAAAGGCCGCCGCCTGGGGATAATCCTGCCGATATCAATGGCCCCTTTTGGAAGCGACACCAGGAACTCAACAAAACCATCAATGATGTTTTCGTATGCTTGCCTCCGCAGCTTCGCCTGCCCGACAATATCAAGGACCCATCAGCCATCCATACCAATTTGCATTTGCATGCCAGTTACATCTGCCTACATCACCAAGCAGTTGATAAGGCAATGGACTTTGGTCTAGATGCGTTTAAAGCGCTGAGCGAACAGAGTCTCTTGTTGTCAGCCAGTGAGATTGTCACCTTGATGCAAACCACTAGCCACATCACCAGTGCCAGTAACTACGTAAGTTGTGTTTTCTTTTTTGTTTTTTTGTCTTGTTCGTCTTTGATTTCATGCAAGGTTAATGGCCAGATTTACTAACGGTACTCGTGATGATACAGAAATCACCACTAATTGCACTGTCCATGTTTTGTGCTGCGTCAGTATATGTCTACCATCTCCGAGACACGGCGCCCACGCCTCTTCTTCCTGAGAACATGGAAAAGCTGAACTATGTTCTCACCACCATGCAGGGACTGTCGTCAAAACACATCATTACCCGCTCGTTCCTCCAGCAAATCTGTTCTGAAATCGAGCGCCATGGCCTCCGCACCTACATCCATCACCCGGCTGTGGAGAAGTTTGCCTTCGAGGGGACTTCAGCCAGCATCCCGCTTGTCTCTCGAGGTCGCAAGCAGTATCCCCGGCAGGAGGCGGACAATTTTGCGGGTCGCAGAGATATGGGTATGCAATCGTCGTCGGGCTTCGTTCCTCTTGACTGCGGCTACTTAGAAAAGGGAAGCATTGTCGAGCTGTCTGAAGATGAGAATCTCATGTATAACAGCGGCGGGTCGCAGCAGTTACAGGATAGCGCCGCAGAACTGTCCAGTCCTGCATCTTCCGAGTCTCAGATGTCACCTTTGTCGATGCCACCATCTATCCCGCGAAATGTGCCTCAACAGCAGCAGCACCATATGCCTCAACAGTATCACAACCCGACCCATGGTACTTGCTCGGATTCTTCATCGCTGCCCTCACTTTCAGCACCTTCATCCTCGGCTACGCCCCCAGACACATGGGCATACCAAGCTTCGAACACGGCCGCCAACACGGCGTTTACTGAGTCCCTTGTTTCAAGCTCTCAATACACCTCTGTCCCCGTGGCCGTTGCCACCGAGTCAGCGTTTGCTATGTCTCTCCCCCACCGGCCAATCATTGATATGGCGACACATGAACAGACGCCATCTCACCATGCGCAGCAGCAGCAGCAGCAACAACAACAACAACAGCAGCAACAGCAGCAGCAGCAGCAGCAGCAACAACAACAAAAACAGACACAGGAGCAGCAGCAGCAACAGCAACAGCAACCACAGCTCGCGTCGCACCCAATGTCTCAAGAATGGTCTGCAGCGCAACAATGCATGCCCGTGTTTCCGACCATGGACGGCAGCATGGCAACGCGGCTCAACAACCCAAGCGAGCAGGTGTCTGTTTCTGCAGCAGAGTGGGGGCTGTTTAATCATGTGATGATACAAGTGCCCGGGACGTGGCCTAACAACGGGCAGCAGAGTTGATGTGCGAGCATGGCCCAGTGCTCATACAAAAACCCAAGCGTGCCATACTTGAGACCCGGCTTCCCAAGTACGGTTGTTGTGTTGTAATTGTTTTTTTTTCCTTTGTTTCCTTCGAGCATTTTCTGGTTGTATATTGGGTGTGTCGGATTTTGATATCTTTTTGTGTTTGTATATCTCTGTGTATCTCGTGTGTACAGCACTGGGGTGTCGAGACATTTTTTTCTTTGTCTAGAAGTATATAGTCGCTCTCTGATCTCTCTGATCTCTCTGTCTCTGTGGTGGTCGAGATGAGCAATACACGCTAGCGCTTTTATGTCGTCTTGGACAGACGACTGAAAGACAGCTTGTTAACCCTGAGGTGCATATGTAACCCAGTATCTGGACGTGCACGTGACACAGCCCTGAAATATCGGATCCACATTAAATATTGCATTTTAGACAAGACCGTGCCCACATTTCTCTCACCTGACCTTTTCTTTCTTTTTTTTTTTTTGTTTCTTCCCACAGAAGACTTTCTTTCTCTTTTTTTTTCTTCTCCTCTTCTTCTCAGGTTCAACAATATCCAAGAGTCTTCTGACTGCTTGTCTTTGTTTTTTTTTTCTTTCTGGCTCAGTTCTGTTTCATCTTTTTTTTTCTTTCAGCTATGAGATTTGGCGCGAGTGCGCTATTTTTCTTTTAATTTTTTTCCGTCTCTTTTGCTGTTGTCTGGCGCACTGCTGGATGCATAAAGACACGTGTACTCAGTGTGTTAGAGCAAGAGCGAGAACGGGAATCAATCACGGCCTGGCGACAAGACAGACTTGGGCGCTGGCTGGCGGCAGATTGAAAGCTGAATTGGATGTTGTACGGTCTGGACCTTTTTGTGCTTTGTGTAGCAAGCGGTGCCCTGATGACACACGTTGTCGATGTTTTATTCCCCCCCCCCCAACGTCTTGTGCCAAGCTCGGCCTGTCGCACGCAGGTCTTGAGCCGGACGAAGTCTTGACGAGCACCGCGGGAGCCAGGAAGAAGAAGGCAAAAGGTTCTTATTAAAGAGTGTTTCTCTTCTTTTGTTTTCTTTCTTGGCTTGCGTCGGTTTCTTGGCTGGACTCGATAGACTAGAGCAATCCTCGGACACAGCGATCTTTGAGTGCAGGAACTTGCCGATATTTGACTCGAAGCCTCCTGCAATTTATCTCTGTGAAATTTTTGTCGTCTTTTCTTTTTCCTCTCGTGCTGTGATGGGCCAGAGACTAAAAACATTGGCTTATGCCTAGACCCCGTTCCTGTTCTCGAGCGTCTTGATAGAATGTCAGAAGGGGGGGGGGGGGGGCCCTTGGGGGGGGGGGGGGTCCCGAAGAGCCGAAGATCCGAAGAGAGGCCGTCGGGGCTAGACTTGGAGCGGCCGAGAAGGAAGGGCTACCTACAGGTTGACAAATCAGATAAAGATAAGCAGGCAAAGCACGTGAAGGGAACATGAAAAGGAATCGCATTAAGAAGAAGAAGAAGAACAGATAAAGATGACAATCTTTTGTGTGTGTGTGCAGTTTATATTTCTGACAGTGCGGGAAAACAAACACCCCGTGATTCTCTAGTCGCTCCCTCGACAACTTTTGTCTGGCCTTCTGAGGCGTAGATGATGGTGAAGAGCCAAATAACAAGAAAGAAAAAAAAAAGAGCAAAACATAACACCGTAGAGAGAGAAGCACCTGTGTAGCAACTCCAGGCAGAGAAAAAAAGGACAAAGATTAGGAAGAAAAAAAAAGAAGAAAAAAAGGAAGAAAAAAAGAAAAGAATATTCCGCCGAAAGGAAAAAAAAAAAAAAAAAAAAAACCCCAAAATCACAGGCTTTCGTTTGATCGTCCCATTTATTGGCCCATTTGTTGGCCCCGTTTATCCCGGTTATATGTTGATTGGTACCTTCTCTACGGAATACCCACAAGGCAATACCATGCCCTTAACTCGATGCCAACAGATACTTGAGCTTAGCTACCATCAAGGTACCGCACCGCTATGGACACCTTCCCCGCCAGCACACCAACCTGTTTGGTGTTTTGAAAAGCGGGGCTCTCGCATTTTACATGACTTCTTGCTGCGGCTTGCTGTGCTGAGTAAACGTGTTGACATTGTCATTTATTGTTGTGCACCTGAGGGGGAGGGGAAAGAAAAAAAAGGGAAGGAAAATAAAAATTGGCGATAGAGATTCAATTGCAACGCTGTAACCCCGCTTAGCGAGCCTGTGCTGCCTCTGGGGGCCGGTGCTACTCGTGCGTATACATGCGTGGGGTGGGTTAGGTAGATATGTAGATACTTGTATGTTGTACAGTGCATGTATACCAGGTAGGCAACTGCCCTCCGTCCAGAAAACTCGCCTGTGCACTCCTTCCCCGGCCTGCTTGCTTGAAGCCGCAATTGCCTTGTTGCTACCACACCGCCTTGTCCGGATCCTTTGTGGAGAATCTCTGTTCTGATTCCTTCTTCAGTATCTCTCTCTCTCCCTTGTTTCAACAACTTGGCTTCTTCGCCTTATTTATTTCTCTCTGTATCCTGCTGCAGAACGGGCAGAGTCTCTTCTTGTTCTTCTTCTACACGCACAGTCTCTCTTCTTCTCCTCCCATCGCCGTCTTTCAATTCCCTTTCTTCGCTCCCCAAAACATTGCTATCATGACGGACACGTGAGTAGCCCAATTCTCGTGATATGCCTGTGTTCTGAGCCGCTTGCTAACCCACCCAACTGCTTCTCTCCCCGCTGCCCCGTCGGTAGCCAGGTTGACGTTCTCATTATTGGCGCTGGTCCCACTGGCCTGGGCGCTGCCAAGCGCCTCCACCAGATTGTGAGTCGCTCCACCGGGGCTTGACAGACACCCGGAATCTTCAAGCCGCAACATGTACTGACTCGATTGGCTCCTCAAGGGCGGCCCCTCGTGGCTTATTATCGACTCGGCCGACAAGGCTGGCGGTCTGGCCGGCACTGACACCACCCCGGAAGGATTCGTAAGTTTGCTACAACTGTACTGCCCATGGCCCGGGACACAGTCTTGTGATCTTGTGCTCTGATTTCCTCGTGCTCTGATTTCCTCGTGCTCTCATTCCCTCGTGCTCTCATGCTCACACCTGCATTTACAGCTGTTTGATGTCGGTGGCCATGTCATCTTCTCTCATTACAAATACTTTGACGACTGCCTGGACGAAGCTCTGCCCAACGACGACGACTGGTATAGCCATCAGCGCATCTCCTATGTGCGCTACAAGGGCCAGTGGGTGCCCTACCCCTTCCAGAACAACATCTCCATGCTGCCCGTCCAGGACCAGGCGAAGTGTATTGACGGCCTGATTGAAGCAGCCCTGGAACACCGTGTTTCCAACACCAAGCCCAAGGACTTTGATGACTGGATTGTCCGTCTGATGGGTACGGGCATTGCTGACATTTTCATGCGTCCGTACAACTTCAAGGTCTGGGCTGTTCCCACCACCAAGGTAAGGAGAGACTTGCTGCCGCCCGTGCATATAGCCATATGGCAGTTCCCCCTTTCTATGGATTACCGCCGCCGCCGCATGGTGAGCTGTGAGACGCAAGACTAACCTAAATATGTAGATGCAATGCGCGTGGCTTGGTGAGCGTGTCGCGGCCCCTGATCTGAAGAAGGTGGTCCGCAACGTCATTGAAGGCAAGGTTGCCGGTAACTGGGGCCCCAATGCTACTTTTCGCTTCCCTGCTCGCAACGGAACTGGCGGGATCTGGACGGCCGTTGCCGACACCCTTCCTGCCGAAAAGACGCGCTTTGGCCAGAATAACGAGGTCGTCAAGGTCGACGCCGCTGCGCACAAGGTGACTCTCAAGGACGGCAGCACCATCACCTACGGCAAGCTGATTTCCACCATGTCAGCAGACCACCTCATCAAGCAGATTGGCGATGTCGAGCTGGAGGAGGCTTCCAAAAAGCTGTACTACTCATCAACACACGTCATTGGCGTGGGTATCCGTGGTGCCAGGCCCGACCGCATCGGCGACAAGTGCTGGCTGTACTTCCCCGAGGATAACTGCCCGTTCTACCGCGCCACCATCTTCTCCAACTACTCGCCCTACAACCAGCCGCAGGCGGATTCCAAACTGCCCACGCTGCGCCTGGCTGACGGCTCCAAGCCGGCGTCGGCCGACGCACAGCCGGGCCCGTACTGGTCCATCATGCTGGAGGTGTCGGAGTCCAGCATGAAGCCGGTCGACCGCAAAACCCTCTTGGAGGAGTGCATGTGCGGGTTGATCAACACGGAGATGATTGAGGCGTCGGACGAGATTGTGTCGACGTACCACCGCTGCTTTGACCACGGCTACCCCACGCCGACGCTGGAGCGCGAGGACGGGCTAAAGGTGATTCTGCCCAAGCTGCAGGACATGGACATTTACTCGCGCGGCCGCTTCGGCAGCTGGCGCTACGAGGTCGGCAACCAAGACCACTCGTTTATGCTGGGCGTCGAGGCCGCCGACCACATCACCTCGGGCGCCATCGAGCTAACGCTCAACTACCCAGACTTTGTCAACTCGCGCCAGAACGCCGAGCGCCGCCTGGGGCCGATGGGCCTGTCGTCCAACTCATTGCTTGCCGCGAAGTTGCACAAGAAGGCTTGAGGTAGGGGATGAAGAGGGAGGGGGTGAGTAAATGCTAGGGTGGGAGACACGGCGGCGGGAGGGTGCATGTTATGTATATGTGTATATAAGAGCGGGGGGGGGGTGGACGTAGAAATGTACAAATATTTTGAAACGATACCCAGAGAAGATGTAGCAAGACATGTGTGTGTGTGTGTGTCGTCGCAATAGCGCTCCCCCTCCGCCTCAACTGGAAGCAACAAGACAACGACGTCAAGAATCAGCCATCGCGCTAGGGAGTGAGTGAAGAGAAGGATGGGATGGGATGTAACAGTAGGCGAAACAAGCTGACGAAAGCGAAAGAGCGGCACAGTGCGAGGGAGAAGGGGGGGGGAGAAGGGGGGGAGGGAATTACAAAGAACAGAGAAGAATACAACAAAGACTGACAGAAAAGAGAGAAGAAAAGAGAGAAGAATACAACAAAGACTGACAGAAAATAGCTAGAAAAGAGAGAAGAAAAGAGAGAACAAGAACAAAAAAAAAAGAGAAAAAGAAACAATAAACGTGTAGGATCAGCACACATACTGACATGTAAAATACCTGCATATAAAATCCCGACATATACAATACATGCATACATACATATAGCTTACATGTACCTACACATGTCACTTACACACATCACTTTGCCACATACATGTACTACAAACTCTCCCCACAAAAAAAAAAAGAGATAAAAGCCGAAAAAAAAGAAAAAAACAAAAAAGAAAAAGGCCATAGGCGCTAATAGAATAGAAAAATAAGTTTAGTCAACAACAAAAGAAATAGAGAAATAAACGCCTGATTTACCACCAGCTAGTCAACGAAAAAAAAAATGAAGCCTGCCTTGCCAGCCCTTGATTCGTGAGAAATGAACAGAGAGAGAGAGAGAGAGAGAGAGAAGGCACTGATTTGAAAAATGTGAGGGAATGCCAAATGACGTAGAAACACAAAGGGGGAGAAGAAGAAAAGAAGAACAAAAAACAATAACAAAATAGGCATGGGGAAGGAAAAGTCTATCAAATAGAAAAGGAAAAAAATAAAGTCGTTGGTCGGTATGCTATGCGATAGAGCCGAGATCCGGCCTCGTTCAACAATGGCAAGGAAAGAAAAAAAAAAAGAACAAAAAAAGGGACAGAAAGGGACAGAAAATAGGATGCAATCCCGTTCATCATCTGTTGCGTCGATTCTGGTCCACGTGGTGCCCTGCAGTCTAGGCTTGGGCCTTTGTTTGAGGCTCGACCTCGACCTTAGCCTCCTCCTTGCCAATGTTGCGCTCGTCCTCAGGCTTCCACGTGCCCTCGAACTCGTGACTGACCATGGCCATCGGGTCGTCGACGCCCTTGGAGCCCATCTGCTCAACGCCAGGCGAGAAGCCGGTAATGGGCAGCACGACCACGTCGCCAATGCGGCGCGGCGTCTCCATACCCGTGAAGTTGGACCAGCTGATGTTGGGCGGCGGAGCGTCAGCCGTCTTCAAGTAGCGCGGGCTGTTGAGGTAGTCCATGATGATGTCGGTCCAGATGGCGGGGCCGGTGAATTCAATGACATCCTTGTCGGGGAAGTTGGCGAGCTGGCCGGCGGCCTTGCGCTTGAGCGTGTCTTCGGTGATGCGGGCGACAATCTCGCGCAGCACGGGGTGGCCGGGCTTCGCCTTGATGGTCCACTGGCAGAACTGGATTCGGCGCGAGTACCAGTCGTGCCAGTCCGGGCGGTCTGGGTCGGCCTCAATGCCAATGACGAGGCCAAACGAATCGCGGGCCATTGATTTGGGGACCCAGTCGCTAGCACTCTTTAGGGCGCGCGTGTCAATGTCAGAGTAGATGCCGCCGCGGGCCAAGAGAATCAGGTAGCGGAAGAAGTCGGCCTTGAGTACAGGCAGGGGAAGAGCCTTGTAGGCTTCAATGACCTCGGGGGTGGAAGCGTACAATAGGCGGATCAGAGGCAGGGCAACGTTATCGGTAATGACCTCGTGGATAAAGCCAGGGTGCAAAAGGGACCAGGATGCTTCCTGCTCGCGGAAGCTGAACTCGCCATCTGCGGGAGTATACTTCCAGGTCTGCCAAATGTAGGCGGGAAACTTGGAGGCCATGTCGTAGGTGTATGTGTACTCGAGCTTCTCGCGCAGGTTCATCTTGGAGGTGTCCATGAGAGGCTTCTGAGCGCCGGCAACAGCCGAGTCGGCAGCAACGGCATTGGCATTGGCATTGGCAGGGGTCTTGGAGTTCAGGTTGGTTTTGGCATTGTCGGAAGCGGAGGAGGAGGAGGCGGCTGTGGAGGCAGCTTGGGGGTTTTGGGACGAAAGCGAAGAGTGTGTTGAATCCGAGGCGGGCGTGTTGATGGCAGCAGCGTCTTGAGTCTGTGTCAAGAGGAAGAAGAGGACAAGGATGAAGAGGGCGCCGGTGAGGGCTCTCTTTGCAGATAGCATAGTGGCGGCTGTGTGTGTGTGTCGAGGATTGCGAATTGCGAATTGAACAAGTGGGAAGACGGTGGTAGGAGAGACGAGACGAGATGAGAATAGAGTAGATTAGATTATAGCAGAGCAGAGCAGAGCAGAGCAGACAGCCAGTGTCGGCGTCGAATGAGGGCAAGTCAAGTGCCGTAGAGTCGGAAGTCGAGTCAAAGTGATGATATTAAGTCTAGTTTGTAGTAAGAAGAGAGAGAGTCAAGAAAAGAGATGAAGAAGAGAAAAAAAAGGCGATGACGGCGGCGGCGGCAGCAGCAGCAGCAACGATTAAAGCAAATAGTGGGATTAATCAGGAAAGGAGGCGAATTATCAAAGCGAGATAAGAAGAGAAGAGAAAAGAAAAGAATGATGAGTAATATGAGAGCCGGAGAAAGACTGGCAGATGAAGAGAGAGGGAGAGGGAGAGAGGGAGAGCAGACGATGATTGGCGGTCTCGAGGGGGGGGGGGAAGGGGCGAGAGCTGGAAGGCGGAAGGTGGAAGGTGGAAAGCACAGCTTGTTTGCAGATTGCACAGCAGTTTCTGGTTTTGTTCTTCGTTCTTTCTTTCTTATTTGCACAGAAAGGGATGGACGGGGAGGGGGAAGGGGGGTGAAAAAAAGAAAAAGAAAAGAAAGAAGAAAAAAAAGAAAAGAGAGAAGGGACACAATACGAGGACGGGAAAGATGTGGAAGCAAGGAAAGAACGAGAAGAAAAGGAAAGAAGCGAAGTGAAGAGATTAAAAACGAAAAGGGAAACGAAAAGAAAAGAAAACGAAGCCAGAGCCAGAGCCAGAGCCAGAAACAGAAACAGAAGAAAGGAAGCTAAGCAACGAAAAACGTACAGCAAAAATAGGAAAAGAAAAAAAAAGATGAAAGATAGAGAGAGAGAGAAAAAAAATACACACACAGACTAGCTTGATATCAAAGGCCCAAAACAGGCAGACCACACAGACAGGAAGCAAGACGTTGATGAAGAAAAGCCAAGATGAAATAAAGAGAAAAGACCGAAAAGAGAAGGAGGAAAAAGAGACAACAACAAACAAAACACGGAGAAACAGAAACTGAGAAGGACTTTTGGGGGGAGGAAGGCATGGTAGGTGACTGCCTTTTTTAGGGGGATGGGGAGGAGGGATTGGAGGAAGGCATGGTAGGCGACTGCCATTTGTTTTTTTTGGCTGCCTGCTGTTTACTTTCTGACTAGTACTGTGCCTGTTGTGAGTATAGTTGCTACTTGCATCTTTGTGTATATGTCTGCATGTACCTTTGTGTGTATCTTTGTGTGTACCTTTATGTGTACTCACTACTTTTACTCGCTACTTGTAACCTGTTGCGTGTGCCTCTCTGTGTGTGCCTCGGCGGCCGGCCGCTGGAGCTAGGGCCAGCCGCCAAATATGAAGCAGTGCTCCTGCTCCTGCTCCTGCTCCTGTTCCTTCTTTCTCAGATTGGCGTGCGCCCCCCACAGAAAATGATCCTAGCTTTTTTTTTTTTCTTTTTTTTTCTTTTTTTTTCTTTTTTTTTTTTTTTTTTTTTTTTTTTTTTTTTTTTTTTTTTTTTTT
>JADILG010000314.1:0-24871 GCA_017591655.1 Thielaviopsis populi
CCCCGTCATCCCCATCTCTCCTCTTTGTCTCTCACTGTCTCGCTCGCCTCTGGCTTCCACCAACCCTGCCTGTTCTGTGTTCTGTGTTCTGCGTCTTATGTTCCTTGCTTCTTGCTCCCTGTCCTTCTCTGCTTGATTTTGCTTTTGCTGGCTCCATCTTTCACCGAGCCCAAAGCCTGCTCTCGTTTTCTCTCGTTGCTTCTGTTGGTCTTCTGTCTTAACCCTGCCTTTGTCTCTATCTGCATCCTTTTCACTCTTCGTCCATCTTGTCTTGCTCTGCTTGAACTTCACTTGAACCTCATTTCCCCCCCAGCCAACACCACATTGTTTTCCTCCCGCTTGAAAAAAAAAGGGACACACAATACGCAACAGCATAAAGCCCAAAACATCCTGCGATTAATATCTCTCATCTCTGCTTGACAATATTGAGGGAAGAAAAGCTCGCTAATCTTCAAATCGCCCTTGTGCTCTCTCCAGCGACTAACTATTCACCTTCAACCACCGCTCCAACAAACTCCTCAATCAATACCACAGCCACAACGACGACATCGACATCGACGACGACAACGGCCACGACAACAGCAACAGCAACGCCGAAAACAACAAGCAACGCATATCCTACAAAAGCACCATCTTCCTCTACCGTCACTTCTCCTGTGATTGGCCCTACGCTTGGAACTGGCTTTCCACCTGTTGCCGCCCCCCCTCATTCTGGCTTTTCAAGTCGTAAAAACTCCAATACTATGCCTATGCCACCACCGCACCACCACCCAAACAACAACAATAACAACAGCCACTTCCACCCCTCGCGATCAGAAATTTCTCTTGCTTCATCCGCCGAGCTTGATGCTTCGCAACAAAATCAGAATATAGCCCCCGGGTCCCACCATTCCACCAAAAAGCCCAAGTCCAAGCCCGGCTTTGGTCGTATGGGCCGCAGCCGCAACAAAAACGACAAAGAAGAAACCGCAATTCCCTCAAGATCTGCCACCTCGACTCCTATACAAGACGACCGTTCCATCTCCAGCGGAAATCCCGGCCCCAGCAAACACAACTTCTACGGCTCCTCCTCAAAAGACACCGCTTCCAAAATGCCTTCTTCCTCTTCCTCTGGCCCTGCGTCGCGCAATCGCTCTCGCGACCGCGGCTCGGCCAAAGATGACAGCCATCACGACTATGGACACCACAAACCTCGTCATCATGGCCACGGACACAAGGAGAGGGAGAAGGACAAGGACAAGTCGCAACACCATCCCAGAGGCGAAAATGGCGGTCTTTTTAGCTCGCTCAAGTCATCTGGCACGCGCGCCGCTGATATCTTCAGCAAGGGCCTCTTCGGCAAAAACACCCGCCAAAACAGTGCTACCGAACGTGAACTTCCTGTCGAAGACGACCACTATGTCATCAAGGTCATCAATCTGCCGTTGGTTGAGCAGACTCGGTTGACCCGTATATCAAAACGGCTGGAGGAATCGCGCGACAAGACGGAATTCTGGATGCCCGCTTTCCCCTGGAGAGCCATTGACTACCTGAACTACAAGGGCTGTGATGTTGAAGGTCTCTACAGAGTGCCTGGATCCGGACCCCAGATCAAGAAATGGCAGCGCAGATTCGACGAAGGTAAGCTCTTAACGGGAAAAAAGAATCCCCTTTGACAAGAAAAAAAACAAAGAAAAAAAGAATGCGAAAGCTTGCAAACAAGGTTCGAAAATCAATACTGACTTTCCCTCCCTCCACTACAGAACACGACGTCGACCTCTTTGAACAACCAGACTTGTACGACATCAACATTGTGGGCTCTATGCTCAAAGCCTGGCTACGCGAACTTCCCGACGAACTCTTCCCCAAGGCTTCCCAAGACCGCATCTCGCGTGAATGTGCTGGAGCACAAGAAGTACCACAACTGCTTATTGATGAGCTCTCAAAACTTTCGCCCTTCAAGTACTATCTTTTGTTCGCCATCACTTGCCATCTCAGCCTCCTACTCGCCCACGCAGATAAAAACAAAATGGATTACCGCAACCTGTGCATCTGCTTTCAACCTTGCATGAAAATCGATGCATTTTGCTTCAAGTTCCTCGTTTGCAACTGGAGAGAGTGCTGGAAGGGGTGCGCCAGCGAGGCCCAGTACATTGAGCAAGAGTACCGCTTGTTTGATGCCCCTCTCCCGCGTGGTCTGACCCGCAACGGAGCCGTGATTCCTGCGTCGCCGCAGTCTACTGCCAATACGACTACCACCACCACCACCACAAGTCACAAAAACAACAACAACAGTCACACTGCCACCACCACAATTCAAATAGTGCAACAGTCACCCAAGGGAGACAAGTCCTCTCCGTTGCACCCACCAGCAGATATCAAGGTAGCGTCATCGGCGGCATCAACATCAGTAGCACTTTCTGACCATGATACTACTGAGGAACGTGCCGTTTCATCGTCAGGCAGTAGCAAGCAGTCAGCACATAGTCTAGAGCCAGTGAAAATTCGTACCAAGAAAGGCACTGTCCTGGCCCCTATTGACGCGAGCCCCGGCTCCATACGATCCATCTCGACGACTCTTACCAGCGACAACGAGCAAGACAAGAGCAGGAACCACGAAAGCAACGTGCTGGGCACGCCTACGTGCGAGATCCGCCCACTGTCGCCTATTAAGCCCTTGTCTCCACTTGGATTTTGACCAGGCAGTGGCGGTGGGGAGGAGGACTCTCCCACCTCTCCGTCGAATCTCTACTCGTTCCATGACGTCATCTGTCAAGATGTCTGTCCCAATGGCGCCCCTTTTGGCGGGTTTCATCCATCGTGTTTGTTGTTCATGTCCTCCTTGGACGCCAAAGTTCTCTGAGCAGTCAATACAGCACCAAGAAAAAAAAGAAACACCTCTCTTTGTCTATTCTCGCCATATTATCCTACGCCTTGCCTCCTTTGTCTCCATTTTCATCGCCTTCTACTTTTGCCGTTATGAAAGCGGTGTCTGGAGTCTGAGGTAGTTCTCACAGCTCTCTTGTGCTCTATTCTGAGATGGTCTTTTCTCGATCTTTTATTTCTTGTGGCTATCTTCTTTATTTGTTCTTTTTTTTTGCTGTTTATTTTTGTACTGTTTTTCTTTTTCTTTCTTTATCTGTTGTACTGCTTGTTCTCTTGGGAAAGTCTTTCTGTTTGGTGCATATACCCTTAGCATCTTGACGAAGACGAAATTGGGGGTTTTTGTACTGCTTGTTTGTGTGCGCGCGAGTGTGAATTTGTCTAACGGGGCTGATGTTTGTTTTGTCTTTTGTTCTGGGTTGCGTTCACTCTTATGTTTTTCATCAAAGTTCATACTGGACATATATTCATGCAGTCTTTGTTGATTTTACCCGTGATGCGTCGTTGTTTCATGGTGTGTTGCACATGTATTTGGCCCTTCAGATACAGTTTTGCGTGTTGCGTAGAAGTGTTGTTATGTGGTAGGAGCAAAAACGAGTACATGTATGTATGCATGTATCAGTCTATCGTCATGATAATAGGCCGTCTTTGTTTTTTTTTTTTCACCAAGTCACAAGCCTCCAATGCCCAGTCCCAACAAAGGCTCTCCCAAGAAGAGCTTGTTCTTCAGATTACTGCCGGGAAAGCGTAACGGCATAATAACAGCAAATAGACAAACAGGAAAAAAAGAAAAGAGACAAAGAGAGAAAAAAAAAAGAAAAAAAAAGAAGACAAACCCCGTTTCGCCAAAACTCCGCGTCCAAGTTGAAATCGAAATCGATCCCCGAGACAGTTGAAGGAAAAAGAAAAAGAAAAAAAAAACCAGAGCAGAACGAGACGAAGAGGAGAGAGAAACCAGAGTAAAAAAAGGAGGGAGGGAGGGAGGGAGGGAGGGAGGGAGAACGAGAAATGCTTAATGTCCATTGTATGCACAGTCTTTATCATACATGATTCCCCTTCTCCTGCTTCTTTTTTTCTCTTGCTTTCTTTTTTTGGGGGGGCAGGGGGACTTCGGAATAGACTGATTGATAGACGCCGCTTTTTCTAACCTGGGCAACAAGAAGAATCGTTGGGTGGGGGATATAGTAGCAGCCAGTGTACATGTACACCCGGTATTGGGGTACTTGGACAGCATGGAAGCAGCTGGTGGCTCTTGTGACTTGCCGCTCCTGGTGCCTGTGATGCCATCGCGACTTCAAGACCCTAGAGACAAGCAGTTCGGGGATATGGAAAGGATAATGCCCAGGAAGACAAGAAGGGCATAGTACCTGACCATTCTTCGGAGCCCTGCCGGGCTAGTTGCCATGGCTGGTCTATTTCTTCTTGCCCTCGGAAATACGGGTATTCTTCCGTTCTCTGCGGTCGTTGCGCTTGATGCGTTCCTTTCTCTCACGGTATCCCTCACGGCGAATCGACTGGCCCTCCTTGAGCGCGGCCTCCTTCTTCGGGTCAACCTCGACGCACCAGTCATCTTCGCCCTTCTTGTTAAGACCGCCCTTGCCCCATTTCGGCACCCAGGTCTGCGTCTCCTCGTCAAAGGCGAGGTTGCGGCGCTGCTCGCGCGTCTTGGCGCGGATGCCCTTCTTGGCAGCAAAGCGCTCCCACTTGGTCGGCTCGCGCGGCTTGGGCAGCGGCTTCTCGCGCGGCAGCTGCGTGGTTGGCGGCGGCAGCGTCAGCGCGACGCCGTCCGTGGTCGACGTCACCGGGCACGTGGTCAGCAGCTGGTTGATGAGCGCTTGCGCGCCGTCGCGGGCAGAGGCGGCGAGTGAGTTTTCGAGGTTGGCGCTGTCGAGGACGAGGGGGTTGGCATCAAAGGCTGCCAGGAAGCCTAGATCGAAGACGTACGGCGTGGCCTTGGTGACGGCCACGGGCAGCTTGGGGGTCTGGCCGGGGATGGCCATTGTGAAGATGGAGGAGAGGTGAGGGGGATAGTGGATAGAGAAGAAGAAAGAGGGGGAGCGGCTGCAAAGTATCAAGTTAAATGCCACTGACCAATTGTAGTGTGAGAGCCCAGCTGGAGATGGTGAGTGAGTCAAAGAAACAAAAGAACAAAGGCTGGCAAGTAATGTCGTGGCAGATTTTCACAGGTGGCTTCGTGGTACAAGTCTGGAGTTGCTCCAAAAAAAGAAAAGCCCAGATTGAAGGTTGAACGAACTTTTTTGTCGATAAGCCCGGTTTATCGATAAGGGCGATCCTCCACGATAACACGGCGAAACCCCGGCAAAACTACCCACCATTTTGCGAAACGGCAAACCAACGGGCCAGGATTTGACGATGCACACAGACTTGCAGCTTTGGAGGCTTTGAACTCGGAAGAAAAAAAGTCCACATTGCCGACGACGACGACGACGACGACCACCTTTGCAGGCTCCTCGCTGTCGCTTGCTTTCTTCTCACTCTTGGGCAGCCTCCTCTCCTCTTCCCCTCATCTCCACAGCTCCAATGGCTTCGAATGCTGCTCTGCGTTCGCTGAAGCGGGCTGCCTTCTCGCCCCGCCAACTGACTCCGGTCTCGATCCTCGGCCCTTCTTCTTCTTCTTCTTCCCCTTGCTCTACGCCCTCCGCCTCGTCCTCCTCTACGCACGTATCCACGCCGTCTCCGATATCAGTGTCGGCCTTCTCGACGACCTCTGCCGCACAGGCTGCTGCGTCCAGCGGCCGCAAACCCGTCAAGGCGCCCATCAAGAAGAACTTTGGCAAGAACCGCGTGGTACAGACTGTCAAGAAGCCGGAGCCGGGCGAGCGTAAGGCATTCCGTAAGCGCATTGTGCTGAGCAACAACAATGCGCTCGAGGTGGCGGGCAAGCCGGTGCTGTCACCCGAGACGCTGGTCGACGAGGCCAATGCCAACTCCATCATCTCCATCCCCGGTGATGTGATTGACCGGCTGCGTAGTCTAGAGGCCTTCAAGCCGACGCAGGCGTGGGGCCTGTTCCGGAGTCCGCATGTGCTGCTGCGCAAGCAAGCCCAGGACGTGCTGAAGAAGATTCAGCAGGCAGGGCAGGAGAAGAAGAAGATGCGCACCTTGATCACGGGCGCTAAGATTACGGGCAAGAGCGTCTTGGTGCTCGAGGCTCTGGCATATGCATTGACGAGCAAGTGGGTGGTGATTCACATTCCTGAAGGTAAGTTTTGTTGTTGATGTGGTAGACCGTAATACCCGCGGAGCGGACAAGACAGGCAAGAAAAGAAGAAGTGCTAACAAGATGCACTTCTGCAGCTATGGAGCTTACCAACGCCCACACGGAATACTCGCCCGTGCCTGGCACGGCCAACCCCGTGCAGTTCTACCAGCCCATGTACTGTCTGAACCTGCTGCAACGAATCCTCGCTGCCAACGAAGCCGTGCTGCGCGAAATCCCCATGGCCAAGGACTACGGCAACCTGACGCCCAACCTGTCCCACCTGGTTGCCGGCCAGTCGACGCTGTACGACATGGTAGCTAGCTGCAAGGAGTCCGAGTTCGCATGGACCACCTTCAACGCCCTGTGGACCGAGCTGACCACCGTCGAGGGCCGGCCACCCGTGCTCCTGTCGGCCGACGGCGTGGCCCACTTCATGCGCATGTCCGAGTACCGCGACCCGGCCTACAACCTCGTGCACGCCCACGACCTGACGCTCGTGCGTCTGTTCGTTGATGCGCTGTCGGGCGCCTCGCCCATGGTCAACGGCGGCGCTGTGCTCGCTTCTCTCAACGCCAGTGGCCGCATGTCCATCCCCTCACTGGACCTGAAGCTGGCGCAGGGCGCGGCCAAGCTGCGCGGCGAGTCGCAGCCCAAGCCGAATCCGTGGGAGCGCAACTACGATGCGCGTGTCGACAAGGCGCTGGCGGACGTCGACGTGATGGAGGTGACGAAGCTGGACAAGCCCGAGACGCGCGTGCTGATGGAATACTGGGCGGCCAGCGGAATGCTGAGAGAAAAGGTTACCGAGGCTACGGTGAGCGAGAAGTGGACGCTTGGCGGTGGCGTGCTCGGCGAGATTGAGAAGATGGCGCTGCGTAACCTGCGCATGTAAGATTTTTGTGTATTGTGATGAGCACAGTGCCAAAGACGAAGACAAGAAGGGCCAGTGAGACAGGCCTTGATCTTGGAACCAGTGTACTATGAATGAATTGTATTATATTCTTGAAGCCTTGACCAAAAGAGGCTTTCCAAGCACATGTCCCCTGTACTAATACACTGCCGGGTGACGTATACCATCCATGGTGATTCATGAGGCCAAGAAAACAGTGAGAGAACAGCAAGGAAAACTTCGAGCATCCCAAGAGTATGGCAGTCGACATGGAGGGGAAGATAAACAAACAAGCAAACAAGCAAACAAGCAAACAAGAGACAACAAGACAAAACAACATAACGCAACATGTGAACATCCAGAGACGCCATCCTTGCCCAGCACAAACAACTGCTATACTCTGCTTCAGCCAAGCCCAGTAGTAAATTGCCACCGCCGCCACGCCTGCCTCGTCATGACTAAACAATCAAGCAAACCCGCTTGACTAACCAACATCTACTCCATATCAGTATCGTCCTCGTCGATGTCGCGGGCGTGGATAAACACCAGCCGCGATCCATTTCCTGTCGTTTGCCACACCTAGAGACAAAGTTAGCAACAAAATCATTCGCCGTGGCAATGTAACCCATGCATTCGGACAAAGAAAAAAAAAAAGTACTTACATCGAGCTCTGAGTATTCCGCTAGCGCCCGCATCCACTGATCCTCTGTGAAGCCCTTGGCAATGACTCTCTCCTTGACCTTGCGCAGTGACATCTCGCGACCGGCCTCTTCCTCGTCCTCGTCCTCGTCCGGGCCAAAGTCGGGCCTGCAGGCGCCCGAGTCGGACAGTGCCTTGACAATGTTGTAAATCTTGCTGCTGGCGTTGAGCGAGCGGCCGCCGCGGCGATCAGTAGTCGCCAGACTGGCCTTGGAAGCCTCAATCAGGCGAATGGCCTCGTCGACATCGTCGTTGATGACCTGTGAGCTGAAGCGCAGACGCGCCAGAGCCTGTGCCAGGCGCACAATACCAAGCAGGGTACGCGGCGTGGTGTGCGTGAAGAGCTCGCCGCGCTTCTCGGCACGGCGCTGGGCTTCGCGCATCTTGACGTACGTCTTGACCATGTAATCGGATGCAGACTGTGTAAGGACTGGACGGTAGCGGCGCGCGGTGGCGATGTAGGAGCGGACTTCGTGCGGGCTGAAGACTACACTGTTGGTGTCCAGGTCGGGGTGGCGGTTGTTCATGTGCACAAAGGTAACGTGCTTGGCAAGATCAGCATCGTTTTCGCGCGAGGGGGTATCCAAGAGGAGGAACATGACGTCGAAACGGGAGAGTAGAGCGGCAGGCAGGTTGATGTTTTCAACCGGTGATAGACGAGGGTTGTAGCGGCCATAGAGGGGGTTGGCAGCAGCTAGGATAGAGGTACGGGCGTTCAGACTCGTGGAGATACCAGCCTTGGAGATGGAAATGGTCTGTTGCTCCATGACTTCGTGGATAGCTGTGCGGTCGTTTTCGTCCATCTTGTCGAACTCGTCAATGCAGCAGATGCCATTGTCAGCAAGAACCAGAGCACCGCCTTCGAGAATCATTTCTTCAGTAACAGGGTCTCGCATCACAGCAGCCGTCAGACCGACACCACTGCTACCACGGCCAGAGGTATAGACGCCTCTGGGTGCCACCTTGGAAATGTACTTGAGCAACTGGGATTTGGCCACACCAGGGTCACCCATGAGGCACACATTGATGTCACCACGGATCTTCATGCCGTCGCCCATTTCCTTGGTCACGCCTCCAATGAGGAGCAGAAGTAGCGCCTTCTTGACGTCGACGTGGCCGTAAATTTCAGGTGCAATGGAACGAGCCAGCAGCTCGTAGGCCTGGCCGCTCATACGGTACTGCTCGATTCTGGCAGTCAAGGAGTAATCAACCAGCATTTCGGAATACGCCTTTTTGTGCTGCACGACATGGTGCGCCTCTACATATGTATCCGTCAGCAGACCAGCACGCATGGCCTTGAAGCCGGTGTACGGCGTAGGCAAGAAGATGCCGGCCACGTCAACCATGTCGCCAGGGCTGATCTGGCGCACCAGACTGCCATAGCACAGGATGGTCAGGGAGCGGGGAATCTGACCAATTGGCACCTGGTCGGACAGCTCCTGCACCTTGACTTCCTGGAATGCCATGAACTTGCTGGCTCTGACGGACCAAAACAGCTGGCCAACACTTTGGGTGCTCTTGCACTCTGCCGATGGGCACGTCACCAAGGGGCTGAAGTTCTTGTCGGTGATTGGCTGAAACACTTCACAGCCGCAACGTTCGCAGGCATACGCGTTGACCTGGACAATGGGCTTGACGTCAGAAACACGGGTCGCAATGGCGCGCAATGTGATGAGGCGGCCGAGGTGCTCGCCGCGGATATCGCGCACAGCCAGCGCCTTGTTCTTCATCTGGGACGACCGCGGCTTGAAGACGAGCGTGTAGCGGCGGGTCAGCTCAGCGGGGAACATGTTGTTGAGCTCGTCGGGGTTCTCGGCACCAGCACTGATGAGCTGGCGATTACGGTCGACACGCCGGGCCATCAGAACATCGAGCACGTCGTCTTTGTCATCCACTTCCAGATCCAGCTCGGGCATGGCGCTGTCGATGGCGCGCGAGGCAATCTCGACGTAATGCTTGGTGTTGTTCTCGATGGCCTGGACGAGGTTGGAGTGCGGATCGCCATTTCCGCTGGATTCCCACTCTTGCAGGTCGTCCAGGCTGATTTCTACGGTCTGTATCTTGCGCTTGGACAGCTGCTCCAGGGCCTCGGCGTACACGTAGCGCGGTTCGAACTCGGCCTGCTTGCTTTTGTGCAGTGCGTTTTGTGCGGCGCCATCGCCCATGTCGTCGTCTTCAAGGTCATTTTCGGTGATGGTGATGCCGTCCACTTTGACGGACACCTCGTCGACTTTGTCTTTGACGGGAGGGGAGGTTTTGAAGGTCTCAAAGAAGTTTTTGAAGAGGCCTACAGTTTGCGGCTGTTAGCTGTCGATAGCGCGTTGAATGTGTCGCAGCCCCCCCGAGGCCATTGCAGCGCCCGAGGCCATTGCAGCCCCATAGGCCATCGCAAGCCAGGAGGAGAGGAAAACAACTAACTCTGGTGGCTCTCGTAGTCCACGGGGGCGCGATACGTGCGCAGCATGGTTGTGCGGTATCGTGGCTTCAGGTGGTGAATGCAAGGCGTGCTGCTTCTGCTAAGCTGTGGTGTGGTGCGCTTTGCTGTGCGCGAAAGCGGGGATCGTCGATTGGCGCTGCGCAAAAAAGAAAAAGGAAATCAAGAAACGGCAATGCTGCTATCAGCAAACGTGGTGCGCGGGGGCTGATCTACACCTTTTTTCTTGGTGTTTGCTTGTGCTTTGCTCTTTTTGGCCTTTGCTGGGGTTCGTCCGGCCTGTAAAAACATTCCTCAGCGACCCCCTCCCCCCCAAAACAAGATGCAAGGCTAGCCTGGGAGCAACGGCAGAGAACGCGTCGCAACGCGCCGGCGGGCTCATGGCTCGTTTAATGAGTGTTGCACAGCTGGCGGCAGATGGCAGCACGCCACACAGCAGCGCCACATAAACAGCCACACAGCCACATACAGCGGTCAATGCTGTGGCGCTAACCTCGGCGTCGGCACATGCAAAAGCAAGCAAGCAAGCAAGCAAGCAAGTATGCGCATGGACTTGGACTTGGCAGGACCTTGGGCCTTGGGGAAGGAGCTCCGTTTGCATTTACAAGCGCCATCGTGACATTGTTTGCTTGTGTGCGCAGCCCCTCAATTTGTCCTTTCCGCCTTTATGAGCGCCCAATCTGCATCTTCCCATCCTTGCTTCGGCCCACTGCTGCATCAACACCCGCCACAATGTTCTCTGGTGGCATCTTCGAGTCAATTCGCCCGCGCGCTCGCAATCCGCGGTCAACAACTGCTGAGCTTTCGCTAGTGCCTCTGAAGAGCTGCCTCGTCAACCTTCCCACAGTCCTCGAGTCGCTGTTGGTCAGCGTCAACACTGTATGGTTTTTTGTGTCTCCTTTTGTGCCTCCTTTTGTGCCTCCGTTGCGTGGACAAAAAGAAAATGCCGACTCGTCCCCCTTTCTAACTCCTGACTTGTCTCCTTCTAGCCCGCCCAGAATGTCGTCGTCGAAATCAACTTCCGACCCGCCAACAGCTCCTCGTCTCGCTCCGTGTATCTAGGATGGACTGGAATGTCCAGCAAGCACAAGAACCCTTCTCTTGTTGCCAGCCGTGACAGTGGCTACAATGGCTTGCGTGGCCAGTCTCGTGAAAGCGAGGCGCCTCTTGTTGAAATCGACTCTGTATTGGCGACAACCCTCGGTCTCTATGATGGCCAGAAGGTCCTGACGACCGTCCATGTCGACCCCCCACAAGCCCACACAATCAACATCGAGCCGTCAACACCCGAAGACTGGGAAATAATCGAACTCCATGCAACATTCCTCGAACTCAACCTGCTGTCGCAAATACGCGCTGTGCCCAATCCTGCTTTCAAGCCTGCCGCAGGACAGCCTACCCCCGCCCATTCCTTGACTGTGCACCTGACTCCAACCTCGACTGCAAACATTACTGTTACTTCCATCGAGCCCGTCCCTTCGGCCGAACACGCCTTCGCCAAGATTGCCCCCGACGCAGAAGTTATTGTGGCGCCCAAGACTCGACCAAAGACCGCTGCCAGAGGCACCGATGCCAGAAGTGTGGCCAGCACTACAAAATCCAAGCGGAGCGCAGCGACCAAAAGAGCACGCGAGGAGCCCAAGCCCACCATCTACCTCAGAGGCCTGGACCGCGCCGCCTGTGACCCATACTCCTTCGACGACGAAGACGACGACTATCCTTCACCTCACAACAACCGCGATTTCACATTATGGGTCGACCCGGATGCCATTGCTGGTGGTGGCATGAAGGGTGTCAACTACGTCGTAGTCGAGCTTCTCCGGCCTTCAACAGGGCCAAAAAAGGCGAAGCCTGAGGATGCAGGAAACCTCAAGCCCAAGAATAGAGTAGTGGCGCGGCTCAAAGAATGGGCCGATGCTGCCACGGACCAATCAGTCGCTCTCTCATCGCCGTTGTGTGCCGCTCTTGGGTGTTCTGGTCTTGTGGGTGGAGTAATCAAGGTGCAAGCTGCACCCCCTCAAATCACTCGAGCCAAGAATATTAAGGTCTTCCCCTTCGCAACACGCGCCAAGGAAGACCGCGGCCTCAAGTTTGGTGGAGAGTCACGAGCTGAAAAAGAAGAGTCTGCCCGGCGCATTCGGCAAATGTACTCAGGCGGGAAACGGCCGGGCCATGTTTTCAGTGGACCAGTCACCGATGGCATGCTTCTGGGCATTTATCCCGGCCTTGAAGACACAACGGGATGGGAAGGCGGTATTCTCAAAATCGAGGATGGGAGCTCCGACAAAGATCACGTGTGCTGGCTGTTGGGCATAGACGAAAAGCTGCAAATCGATGTCCAGCCGCCGATATCTCCCCCTGTGGCTGGCAAGGAGATTGAACATTGGGATCTAACGCCAGCCCCCGAGGGCGTATTGGCCGGAGTCGATTCTATTTTCGACAACCTGCACACTCAACTGCGCCACATGTCGTCGACACTTCTCACTGGTCCCATGGGCGCTGGCAAGTCAGAGCTGGCTAAGAAGCTTGCTCAGAGGCTACGCAGCGAGGAGCTATACTACACCGTCTATTTCCCATGCAAAACCCTCGTCAACGATGAGACTCGGCTAAACACCGTCAAGGACAGCCTGGCTCGCATTTTCACAGCAGCCAGCTGGGGAGCTCGCCTGGATGGCAAGGCACTTGTGGTCTTGGACGATCTCGACAAGTTATGCCCGGTAGAGACCGAGTTGCAGGTCGGCAATGATAATAGTCGTAGCAGAATCCTCAGTGAGACTGTTTGTGCTATGGCCAAGCAATATTGTGCGCCTGGGAGTGGCGTTGTTCTTCTAGCCACTGCTGGTGGCAAGGACACGATCAACAAGATCATTTTGGGAGGACACATGGTGCGGGATACTGTGGAAATGAAAGCCCCCAACAAAGAAGCACGGCGCCAGATTCTCAGCAGTATAGTTCTCCAAGACTCGACTGCTTCGCCCAGCGGAGACCGCTTTGACAACAGGAGGCCGAGCAACGCTGCCGGCACAAACGACGACTCGAGTGCTGCCGAGAGCACAGACGTCGACGACGATGACTGGATGGAAACGGATAGCCCCAAAGCCACTTCTTCCAAGCCTCGGCGAGCAAAGGGGAACAACGCGAGCGATGGCAACGGCTTCATCATTGATGCAGATCTCGATCTTCTTGAAATCGCAGGTCTGACTGACGGCTACATGCCAGTTGATCTTTCCGTGCTTGTATCGCGCGCACGCAGCGAGGCCATGTTCCGCGCTATCAGTGCGTCTTCCTCCTTCTATGAGGAAGAAGAAGGTTCTTTGCGCTTGACCCGAGCTGACTTTGATAAGGCTCTACAAGGCTTTACGCCTGCTACCTTGCGAAACGTGCCCTTGCAAAAGTCAACGACGACTTTTGCCTCGATTGGTGGTTTGACCGAAACCCGCCAAGTCCTTCTTGAGACTCTGCAGTACCCGACAAAGTATGCGCCAATCTTTGCCAAGTGCCCGCTGAGACTTCGGTCTGGCCTCCTTCTCTACGGCTTCCCAGGATGTGGTAAGACGATGCTGGCTGGTGCCGTGGCCGGCGAATGTGGTCTCAATTTCATCAGTGTCAAGGGCCCCGAGATTCTCAACAAGTACATTGGTGCGTCTGAGAAGAGCGTGCGAGATCTTTTTGAGCGTGCTCAGGCGGCGAAGCCGTGTGTGCTCTTCTTTGATGAGTTTGACTCCATCGCCCCCAAGCGAGGACATGATTCTACCGGCGTGACTGATCGAGTTGTGAACCAACTGCTCACGCAAATGGACGGTGCTGAAGGTCTCTCTGGAGTGTACGTTTTGGCTGCCACCTCACGGCCTGATCTTATCGATTCTGCCCTACTCCGTCCCGGTCGCCTGGATAAGTCTCTTCTCTGCGGCCTCCCCACTGCCGAGGATCGTCAAGACATCATCCGCGCCCTGTGCAGCAAAGTACGGCTCCATGATGACCTGCTCGACGGTGACAGGTTTGCCGAACTGGGTCGACGCACGGAAGGGTTCTCTGGCGCTGACTTGCAGGCTCTGGTGTCGAATGCGCAGCTGGAAGCCATTCACGATGTTTTGAATGTGGCAGAGGGTCAGCTCAACACTGCCGTCTCCAACAGCACGATATCGGGCAAGTCCCGCACTGGTGGCGGCGTCACTAACTTTGTCAAGTTCAAATACGGCACTGATAGCGATGATTCTGCATCTGCATCTGACAACATCCCCAAGACGCGCTCTGCCGAACTCGCCGAGAATGCTGCAATCCTATCGAAACTTGAAGGCATCAAGGCTGCGCGTAAACGCGCGCACGGCGGAGCCGGTGGAGATGCCGCGTCGGCGAAGGGCAAGGCTCTGGCTACTGCGCCAGGGCCAGATGGCAGCGGCAAGCAGGAGTCGGCCGGTGGCGGTGTGGACGTGGTGACTGTGGGCTGGAAGCACCTCGCTGCAGCGCTGGAAAACACGCGCCCGAGTATTTCAGCCAAGGAGCGTATACGGCTGGAGAAGATTTACACTGAATTTGTCGGGGCGCGAAGCGGCGAAATGAAGGATGGGCAGGGCAGCTCGGAGGTTGGGGGACGGAGTAGCTTGATGTGAGACGGGCAAATCTCTGTCTCGGATCCGGTCTCGGACGCGGGCTCGGATGCGGATCCGGTCTCGATTTTGGGATTGGAAGGTACCATTGAGACCTGGGGTTTGTGTAATATCACCAGGGTTTCTGGTATTAGGGTTATGCATGTATAATTCTATATATATACTCGCCATCGCAACGTCATCTGGCAAAGCTTTGTTGCATTCTTTCGCTTAAACGGGACTCACCTACCTGATATGGACATGAATAAGAACAAATGGTGCTATTCAGTTTTACAGGGTACTTTTATGGATCAACCCGAATTATCTTTGGTGTTCTTTTTGGGTACTTATACAGCACACAGTTACAGTGCATATCCCACACATGTCGTGTCGGGATAGGGTCCATGGGCGCAGCCTTGGTTTTTTTTCTTTGTTCTTCGGCTGCTCGCTAATCGTTTCTAGAGTGACGGCCGCATACCACTCTCTGGCCGGGCTGGACTTCTTCTCTGCAACGGCCGCAAGACAGGCTGGCCATGGTTAAATATAGAAGCAAAGTCCTGTGTGCAGCGAGCGTGTTTTACACATTGGTGTCTCAGCCTAGCATCCTGTCACCTGTCACATCACAGCATCACAGCATCACAGCATCGAAACCCTCGCATGCAGCCAGCCAGTGAACGGATTAGTGATACGAGCCCCGGCACAGGGCCTACAATGCTAGTGCGATCAGTCCAGATAACAGCGAACAATGGTGGGGAGGCTGGCGGAGTCTTGTTGTCATGGCTCGGCGTGCGTTTTGGATGTGGGTTTGCCAGGAGGCGGGAGGTGGCGGTCTGTCTTTTTTTTCTTTGTTCTCAAAGACTCGACAAGAGAAGGTGTTTGGTGAAAGAAAGCGTCAAAGGAATTCTCAAAGAGAGCCCAAAGAGTCAAGCAGAGAATCGTATGAAAGAAAGCTTAAGAGTGACGCCATGGCCTTGTACGAGTTCTCTTCTGCTCAGTTCATTCCATGTCGCCTTTCGTTCTCTTTGACACGATCCGACTCTGCTTCTTGTCTTTTCAAACCGCACCAAACTGCTTCTCCCACTGGTAAGCTCCATCTCAACTGATAACTCGGTGTTGATCTCATGTAAGTGACCGCCTTTGCGTTGCCATTCTCTGCCTATGGAATGACGTCATGCTAACAGCTTTGAAGCTGGGCTTAATCGAGGCTGGTTTACCTGGACGCTGAGATTCCTTCTCGAGGATAGAGTGTACTTCTTCCGTGTTGTCAATAGCTCAGGCATGATAGCAGCCAGTAGCAAGTTCCGGATCTCGGTTGAGTCGGTGAGGCCTTTGGCTGTCTCTTCTCCATCACACGCCTTGCCCATGACAGCAAAGACCAAGGCCACCGTAAAAACGGCACCCACGTCTACCTTGGCATGCCCTCTGTCTTCCGCTGTTTCGGCCTCATCGTCTTCCGCGTTCTCTGTGTCTTCTATCTCTTCATCGTCGTCGTCCTCGAAGTCGCCCTCAAGCTCTCCCTCAAGCTCTCTCTCTCCCTCGGAAATCGCAGGCATCGCCATCGGCAGCATCGCCGCGATGCTTCTCTTACTTGTCGGTCTCTTCTATATTTGCCGCTGGAAAGAAGTCATCCATATCTCCAAGGATACTGCCGGCGGCGGGTCCGACAGTAGCCAAAGACATACCCACCCACGCCGCGCTATCGTGACTCTGCCCAGGGCAAAAGACATCTCATCACCGGCATCAGACACATCGTCACACTATTCTACCAAGGTGGATCAGCAGCCTATCCAGCATGCGCAGATGGTCTTTGAGACGTCCTCTGATACCGAGCAGGCACGGTGTATTCAGGCAGTCTCAGGAAATGTCACCGACGTCACTCTTTCCTACTCTCCCTTTGATTCGCCCCGTGACTGTGCGCTACAGGATCTCTCGAGCTACACCGAGTCGTCTTATGCACATGGCTCAGCCCCAGTGAGCACCGAGCCTATAGCCTACAGTGCGCCACAGGAGCCCATCTCGCCACTTTCACTCGACCGCCGGGTGAGCTTCCCGCACCGGATCTCATCTGCAGCGAGCACATGGTCAGCCAGCACATGTTCCACTATGACTCGCCAGAACGAGTCCCAGAACCAGCACGCCTATGGGCCTGTCAGCCCTGTAGACAGCCCCGTACCAGCACGCTCATCGCCTACTACCGACCAAGCCGAGAGACAGAGTCTGTTTGCCCCACCGCCGTACACGGCAATGGTGCTTGCAAGTCCCGAAGAGCCATCTCCATCTGCTGTCCGCCAGCCGGTCCTACGCTCACATTCACGCAGCAGCAGAGGCGCGATTCATCCATTGCAGATGCACTCTTCGGAGGAGATTTGGATGAGACGCTCTCAGAGTCTGGGTGCTGGCCACCAGCTAAGCGGGGAAGCGTTGTCGCATGTCGCGCCCGTGCGGCTCGGTGATGAAAGATGTGGTGAGGCGGGAGTTGATACGCATACAGCAATGATCTCAAAGAAGGGGCATGATGGTAGCATGCCCGAGGGAGTATCGAACCCAGAGGCGGAAGGGTATATGGCCAGTTGGATATAAAGTAGCAGGCTTGCGAAGGGTGAAAACGGTGACGTTATCTTGCGAAGATTATGACTAAGCCAGCGAGGGTGTCCCCTTATAGTAGTAGCTATCTTTGAAACTTTCAACAATATCAAGCCATAATAGTTTAGTGGTTAGAATACGTCGTTGTGGTTCTTCAGTCCTCAGTAATCCGACGTGACCCATGTTCGATTCATGGTTATGGCACGTCTTCATTTTTTCTCGGATCCGCGAATTCTTTTTTGTAAACAGCTTCTCAACCCTAGCCGTCGATATCATTTTTTGGCGTGTATTGAGTTAGGGTTATATACAGGTAAGAGCCAGATGCCTTGCTTCGCTTCACACTGACAAAATCGGCCATCGAAGATACGATCAAAAACGGCGCAATAGGGGCGTTTCATGTTGTCCTGGCCGTAAGATCGGCGTTATATGGCATGATTCAAGCAACATCGGCAATACATAATTACCCTGCACAGTACGCCGTGAACGAGTCTATTCTGCGGCTGAACAGACAACGCTCACGATAGTTTACGTTCTACAAATTCTTTTTAAAAATGTCCCGCCTCAATCTACCGCCCCAGCACGCCCTCCCGAAAGAGGGCCAAGGCCAGAGGCAGCATAAGTAGACAAAAAGGTGTTCCCCCGAAGGAGAAGACCTTAAGTGAGCTCGCGGGCCTGCAATTGATTGTTCTGTGACAAACAGCTGACGCTTCCTTTCGTAAAGAACAGCAAACGGCTGCCAGAGGCCCCCCGAAAGAGGACAGAGACAACACGAATGCTGATTGGTCGTTGAATAAAGAACCAGAAGCAACAAGGGGAAACTTGAGCTGTGCCAGCCGCACAAAGAAGAAAAAAAGAAGAAAAGAAACAGAGAAAGAATAGCAGCGGGTGCTGCGGTCAATTTATAGAAGACACACACAGGAAATATGGGGCACGGATTTTTAGTGGGCCGAAATGAAAAACGGGTCGGTATCCATCAAAACTAGCAGCGCTTGTGGCGGGTGTGTGGCAGGTGTGTGGCTCCAGTTGTCTTGTAGTAAGAAATGGTATGGCTTCAGGTGTGAAAAAAGAAAAGTTGGCTTGACAACGACAACATTCTGTGTTTGGTAAATGGGTAACCGTCAACAGACACCATCTATTTATGTCGTACCATGATGCTGGCTCCATCTAATGTTTCTCTACAGGATACTTCGCATCGTCTTCGTCCCGTGACTTAATGATCATCCATCTTCTCCAGCTTGCCCATCTTGCGAGATTCGCCTGAATCGCCGATATAGCGAATGCGATCGATCCGCGTAATATCGCCATCGCCATCTCCCTCGACAACATACAACACCACACTAGTGACCTTCTGGAACTTGACAAAACGCAGCGGGATGTTAGCGGTGCCTTTGTCGTTCCAATCCTTGTCGGTCAGCGTGATGGCCTGGGTAGGCGGTAGGTCGTCGGCTTCGTTGAAGTCAAGGTTGTGCGGCTGGTTGATGTAGACGTGGATGAGTCTGGGACGCATGACTTGGTCGTCTTCATCTTCGTCATCTCCCGTCTTGGGAGGAACTGAGGTGATCTAGATAGCCATGTCAGCATCATCATGTTTCGTATATATCTCCCCCGTTTCTTGTACCTGGATGGTATGCAGCTTGACCACCGAGTCGAATGGAGTGTATAGCAACAGCTGCTGGTCCACAGAGCTCTGAACCCAATCCTTGTCATCGGAAGCAGCCGCCTTGCCAGAACCCAGAGCACTAGGCTTAGACGGAGAGAGTAGCTTGCGAGCCGAGTCATCCGAGTTGAGCAGATCCACGCCCTGGCGATCAACAGTCGAGGTGATGTCCGCATAACCGCGCGCAATATCAGCACCGTTCCAGATAGCCTCAGCAGAGCCTGGGCCCTCTGCCGCCGAGCCGCCAGTCAGGGCAGCCTTTTTTTTCTGCAGCTGGCCAAAGACCTGGCCCATCTGTATCAGCTCTGTGCCCTTGATGGTCTTCTCGACCTTGCCATTGAGAAAGCTGACAACAGTGGGGGTTTCAGTGACGTTGAAGCGGGCAGCAATTTCGCTGCGCAGGTTCGTGTCCACCTTTGCAAAGGCAATTTCACCGGGCACGTGAAGCTCTTTGGCGTTCAGGCTCGTGACGTAGCCGAGAGTCTTGCTGTTTTTGCAGTCATTCTTGTAAACTAATGTCATGTGTTAGCCAGTGATGCTGTAAGCCCGTAGCCAGATCTTTGTGCTACGCCTTTGCGGCTCTGCATCCAGAGGTTGACGGCACTTACAGCTGACAATGAGGGTCGTGGTGCTCTTGGCCAGACCATCGAGATGTTCAAAGCTCTCAATCTCTACTACTGACATGGCTGCTCCGGGGCTTTCTAGCAGTACTAAACAGTGAAAACGGCCGTAGGGTTGCTGATGGGCACTGCAAAGCGAAAAGGTTGAGAGGGGAACAAAGCCAAGCAAGACACCTGGAAAAATGCGTTGGATGGTGGGCTGTCTGTACTTTATAAACAGAATAGCAAGCAGCTCAGACTCGGGCGGTTTGTGCTGTGTCAAAGAAAGAAAAAAAAAATGCGAAAAATGCAAATGGAGGTTGTGATGTCTTTGGGTGCCTGAGAAGCTTCAAAGGCAAGCTATCTGTGTCATTCCATAGAGCTCTAGCCTCATGGTGGATGTATTACTGGCCTGGGCTGCCAGAACTGCAGGCAAGCAGGTTGCCTTGTTTATGCAATGCAGCAGAACTGACCAATCAGAGCCTCTGGCTTCAATGGAGAAAGTTGGAAACACTGCAACCCTGGAACAGGCTGCATGGATTTTGTCGTCATCGATTCATGGCACTACAGTCTAGTAGGCTGGGCCGGGCCTTCGTTAGGGTTAAACGCAGCCCAGAGGGCGGTCGGGCGCGCAAAGGCGGTGAGACTGCCGACTGCCGAGTTCTGCCCGCAGAAAAGCATATCAAAGTGGCCCCATATTAAATTTTGTGATAGCGATAGACATAGACTGAACTGAAGCTCTCGTGCCGCTTGCTTTGGCTGTGTGTTCTTCCATCATAGTCTGCCTCCTTATCCACAACCACAATACAATCACCATGGGCAGCAAGCGTAAGAGAAGCAACAACAAGGACAGCCAATCCAAGAAGGCCCGGCCCTCGGATATCCCCCCGGTCGCCCCAGCCGTCGCCGTCGCCGCCACCGCCGCCATCGACTCTGACTCGGAAGAGACTCCCGCCGCCGACGCTACAACCACCACTGCCGTGCTCCGCCCATTCCCCTCGACTCCTGTTGACCTCAAACAACCGACCGAGTTGCTCGACATCAAAAACCGCATCGGCGAGGCGCTTCTATACGACCGCCTGGGCAGCGAAGATGGCACCGTGCGCAGCGCTGCCGCCCTGGCAATCCTCAAGGGCCTGCTGGGCGCCGAGGCCAAGGAAGGCGAAGAGGCCAAGGAGGGCGTGACTGAGGAGGAACTCCAACGCCAGCTGGAGAAGCGCCTGTTTGCCGGACTGGCCAGTGGCCGCAATGCGTCCCGTGTTGGCCTGAGCCTGGTGCTGACGGAGATTCTGTTCCAGCTGTTTGGCGCGGCAAACGTGGCGAGCAAGTACCCCGAGATCACATTCGAAAGCGTGCTGGAGCGCCTGGTCAAGCTGAACGAGACGATTGGAAACGTGCCGGGCCAGCAGGAGCGCGACGTGTTCTTCGGCCAGTTGTTTGGCATCGAGTGCTTTGTCAAGGCCAAGATTCTGGCCGGCGAACCTGCCCGCTGGATCTCGCTGCTTAACCTGCTGCTGCGACTGGCCGAGCGCAAGGTGTGGCTGCGGCCGCAGTGCTGCTGGATCATCGCCCAGGCTCTGGAACAGCTGACCCGTGAGCAGACGCAGATGACGCTGGAGCGTTTGGCTAAGGAAGGCCTGGCCAAGACATCCGATAGTGTCGGCATATGGCTGCAGGCGCGCAAGGCCTTCCCAGACTTGGAGGTCAAGCCGTGGGGCAACCCATTGTCGGCCAAAGCCTTGTCCGATCTAGCTACCGTGTTGAAGGAGACGGCACACGATGATGGTGGCGAGGTGCACGAAACCAGAAAGACAAAAGTGCCCAATGCCACATCACAGCTGCATTTTGCCTGGGACCTGCTGGCAGAGCACTTCCATGGCTTGGGCAATGAGTGCGCCCGCGAGTTCAACTCTTTCTGGGTGCGTGTTGTTGACGGTACGTGCTTGCCGGCGATACGCATTAGGACATCTCCATTCCCTGTTCCGCCAAATACACTCGACGAGGACTAACATGATACATGTGTTTTGTAGATGGGCTGTTTTCCAAGACTGCAACCAACGGCCAGAAACTGCGCGGCTTCCTCGTTTTCCAGAAGCTCCTTGGCGTGTTTGCGCTTCAGCACGATCTTATCCGTGTGCTATTCAGCCGCAACCTGATGGCCTGCCTGATGAACCAGGCGGCCAAGGAAGACCGTTTCCTCCATATTGCTGCCCAGCGCGCACTCAAGTCCGTCTCCGATCTTGCCGGCTGCATTCCGGCGACCGTGCCGGTGCTTGTGAAGGCCGTGCTAGGACCCAATGGCTCGTATGCTTTTGACGCGCGCACAAACAGCAAGACTGTCGAGAAAACACTGCAAAAGACCCCGGCTTCCGAGGCTGATGCTGTGGTGGCCTTTCTGGAGCAGCGCCTCCGCGAAACCACCGGCCCAGACTCGGTTGATAGCGTGGCGCATCTTCATGCGTACGTCGAGTATCTCTACAAGCTGATGGACTCGAGCGAAGCCCCCGAGAACAAGACGGCCGATGCTGCAGAAGGCGAGGGCTCAGCTGCCAGCTTGGCTATCCAGAAGCTGGCACATCTGGCCTATGCTCCGGCCGAAGAGGCGGCTGCACTGGGATTGACCGAAAAGACCAAGGACCTGTGCAAAACACGCCTGGAGTCGGCGTTTGCCAAGCTTTCTCGTCGTACCGAAGATATGACGTACCTATGCCACGCCATTGCGACTATTGATCCTACGCTGTTCGATGTGGAGGAGGAGATTGCCACCGAGCTGGCCGAGGCTCGTAAACAGATGAAGAAGCTTCTCAAACCAGCCGCTGCTATCGCCGCCACTGCCACCGCCGCTACCGAAACAAAGGCTAGCAAAGAGAAGAAGAAGAGCAGCAAAAAGAGCAAAAAGGATACTCCTGCCGAGGAGCCCGAGTCTGTCGCTGAAGACAAAAACGATGAGGCTGTGCGCAAGGGCTTGGCCCTAATGTACGCCGTGTCAATCTTTCAGTTTTACAACGACGATCCAGATGCGCTGAACATGCTGAATGACCTGAAGCAGTACCAAAAGCAGTTCAAAGCCCGCAGCGCCAGCAAGAAAACGGCCAAGGCCGGCTCAGAAGATGACGAGGACCCGGTGTTTGCGCTGTTCGTCGAGATCTTGCTATCGATGGTGGCACGGCCCTCGTCCCTGACGCGCCAAGTGAGCAAGCAGGTATTCGAGGCCTTTTCGTCTTACATCACGGCTGCTGGTCTGCAGGCGCTGGTGGCGGTTCTTAACACAAGCGAGGACATGGAAGGCCAGCGCGCGCTATTTGAGAACGCAGACGAGATGGAGCTGGACGAGGAGGCTTCCGAGGATGAGAAGAAGGCTGATGATGATGATGATGACGATGCCGAAGTTGTTGATCTGGATGACATGTCTGTAGACGGCGACTCAGACATGGTGGCACAAATCAACACGGTCAAGGCCAGCGATTCGGACTCAGACTCTGGGTCAGACTCCGAGTCTGAATCGGACGAGTCTGAGTCTGAAGAGGAAGACGACGGCGAAGACCACGAAGCCTTTGACAAGAAGCTCGCTGCCGTCCTGCGCACGCACCGCGCCGACGAGGACGCCGACGCCTCCTCAGGCTCCGAGTCTGACATGAGCGACAGCGAGATGCTTGCGCTCGACGACAAGATTGCCGCAGCCTTCAAGTCCCGACGTAACGAGATGGCGCCGTCGCGCAAGGCCACGGCCGCCGCCAAGGAAGCCACGCTCAACTTCAAGCACCGCGTGCTCGACCTGCTCGACATTTTCGTGCGCGCACAGCCCACTGCGCCACTGGCCTTCACCCTCCTAGCGCCGCTGGTGGCGCTGGTCAACCGCACGGGCAGCAAGCCGCTCGCGTCGCGCGCCGTCGACGTGCTGTTGACGCACCAGAAGACGCTACGCAAGACACTGGCGCCTGCGGCCACGGCGGCCTCTGAGATGCGGGTCGAGGGCCTGCTGGAGGAGCTGCGCAATGTGCACGAGACCATCGCCGTGCAGAATAACAACTCGGCGCAGTTTGCTAAGGCGGCGTCGACGGCGAGCTTGGCGCTGGCGTCGGCGCTGTATGCGC
The DNA here is from genome assembly GCA_017591655.1 of Thielaviopsis populi. NCBI lineage: Eukaryota > Fungi > Ascomycota > Sordariomycetes > Microascales > Ceratocystidaceae > Thielaviopsis > Thielaviopsis populi. Next base: position 23,627 of record JADILG010000314.1, read on the forward strand.
TTGATAAGGAGGCTATCGAACATGTGGTGATGGAGTACGGAGTGGTGCAGACGGGGTGGATTGCGGGACGAGTCAAGATTCATGCGTCGTTCTTTTCCACGTGGTTGAACTGGTGCCAGAGCAGGGCGCAGGCCAACGAGGGCAAGAAGGCGTAGGCTTAGGTGTAGGCGTGGGCCAAGGATGAGGTTAAGAGATGGCGAGGATCGGAATGGCTCTCTGTAACAACTGTAGGGTTTTGTCGAGGCGTTAAGAAGTGCAGATAACACGCAGCAAAAGCGGTCGATTCATATATACATACACATGATTATCACTACAGACGTTGTTGTTTCCAGTGTCAAGATGCCCGTGGTCAACAGTGTAGAGTCAAAAAGCCATGGGAGCACGCCTACATGTCTAATTTCATGTGTGTATTTGAAATGAGTAGTGCTTGGTTTGATGCAAAACTGGCAGCCTGTCCTCGACTAAGCGCCTAATCCTCCATCTTGTCCTCATCTGTCTTGTCATTATCGTCTTCGTCATCGTCGTCGTCATCATCATCATCATCCTCGGCCTTTGCTAGCTTCATGGCTTCTTCCACCAGCTCACGCGGCACCTCTTCATGACGGCCCTTTGTCGGGCCGGTCGCGTTGCTGATCCACGTCATCTCCAGCTCATAGTCCTTGGACGCATCGTCGCCGTGACTCTTGTATATGATGCGCGCAGCCTGCTTAACACCGTCCTCGAGCGACAGGTTGCCAGTCGACAGATCTAGCTTCTCTAGCTCGGCCTTGGCTACCTGGCGACCCTTGCCAGTAGCTGCGCCGTAGTAGCCCCAGTACATTCCACTGGGCTCGATCATGTAGAGAAAAGGGCCGCCGTGTTTCTGGCCCTTGACCTTGCCACCGGCACCGCACGAGGGGCCGTTGCCAACTTCGCCATCGACGGGAAGCTCATGCTCTGGGTCGAAGCCGCCGACAATAGCAGTGATGCCAAAGGGACGAACGTACGAGTGGCAGGTGTAGGCCTGGAGGTAGCCGCCCATGCGCGAGGCAAGCACGTCGGTGGTGATAGGGGACTTGTAGTTGGTGCGGAAAGACGCAGCTTCGTCGCGGGCACGGTTGACAAAGTGTCTGCCGTCGGGGATCATGCCAGAATAGACCTATTGGGAGGAGATGGGAAGACAAGCAAGCTGGTTAGAGTGTTTGTGTGTGTGTGTGTGGGGGGGGGGGGGGGGGGGGGGGGGGGGGGGGGGGTGGGGTTGTGTAA
>JADILG010000315.1:0-24720 GCA_017591655.1 Thielaviopsis populi
CGGGCATCGGCGCGGCGGGCGGCGGTGGCGGCGGCGTTTTCGCGCGCAATCTCAAAGTAGATGGCCATGACGAGCAGCGTGCCCTGCATTAGAGCCGAGAGCACATAGATGCCCCATGTGCTCCAGCCGCGCAGGCCCAGACGGCTGTACAGGCTGATGGCAAAGACAATGCCGCCGGGCGTCTGGATGCACATCATGGGGATGCTGAGGCTGCCGACGTGCTTGAGGTGCCAGGTCGTCCAGATTTGCGGTAGGTACTGCACGGCGGCGAGCATGGCGGCCATGACACCTAGCAAGTCGGCCCAGGTGTTGAGGCTGTGGGGGTTTCGCAAGGCGAGCACGGCTGTGACAGCAGCGATGAGGGCAGCGTGCAGGAGACAGGCGGAGCCAATGACTATGGCGGTGTTGCGGCTTGTTTTGGGGTCGATTTCAGCTTCAGCACCGGCATCGGTGGCTTCGTCGGGGCTGGCCTCGCGGAAGAAGATGAGATAGAGCAGGAGACTGTAGCGCAGAGGCAAGTAAGCATTTGTATTGATGACTTGACTCGGACGGGGACGGGCACGGGCACGGGGGCGGGCAACTCACATGGCAGCATAGCATAGGCACTGCACGCCCAGCTGGGCAATGCCCAAGAGCCCCGCGGCACAGTCGAAGCTGTCGACAAGTTTACAGCAGGCCATGTCCTGGCGCGAAGGCTCAGTCGTCAGGATGTTGGCAAAACCAGCCGTGGCTGAAGTGGTGCCCAGAAGCACAAAGTAGGGCGAGATGCCTTCGGCGGTGCGGCGGGAGTAGATACGCCAGTGCTGGGGCAGATACGAGGCGAGAAGACCGACGAGGATAAAGCTAGAAGGGGGGGGGGGACGAGAGAAGGAGAGGGTCGGTCAGCAACGGGCAGCCACCGGCACAGTCTTTGACTTGAAATAGGCGCTTTCATGTCGTCTCTGTTTCTGTCTGTCTGGGGAGAAGGCTGGCTCACACTGATGCGAAAACGTTGGCGAGGTTGGGATTGGCCATGATTTCACAGCGATCGATGGGCGAGGCAGCGGCGGCGAAGAGCGCGCTCGGATGCGCCGAGAAAGCATCCATGGCGGCGAGAGGCGGAGGAGGAGGTGTTGCGAGGCAATACGAGGTGAGGCGGTAGAGCACCAGAGAGAAGTCACCGGATCAGCAAAACGCAGCAAAGCAGGACAAGAAAAAGCGAGCTGCAGCCAAAGAAGAGCACGATCGAGACAACGAAAAAGAGGACGAGACAGGCCGATAGGGGCGATGCTGTCTTTGTGTGCTCGGGCGTCAAAGAGCGCAAACAGCAGCACGCACGCACTCGCTTTGGCGGCTTGAGGCTGCGAGAATAAAGACAGAGAGAAAAAAGGGAGAAAGAAAAAGAAAAAAAAAGGCGATAATTATTTGGTGATACAAGGCAAAAGGCGTGAAGCAAAGCTTGTCTTGACGCACAGTCACACACACAAAAACAGGAAAAGAAAAAAAAAAGAGGAAAAAAATCAAGGCTTTTTCTTTTTTTTGTTGGGCTTTGCTGCACTTTTTGGCCAATTATGGCTTTTGGGGCGATGACGTCGATTTTCGAGTGTCTTTTTCTTTGTCCCAAAAATCCCGGAAAAAAAAAAAAGAGCAAACAATAGAGGAAAATAGAGAGAAAAAAAACATGCTCGGATAAAGCTGGCGTCTAGTATTCAAGCTCGGGGGCTTCTAAAACACGGGGAACCTCGACTGCCCGTCATCGCCTGCTTCTGATTGGCCAGGCCTGTGCGGGAGGAACAAAGACAATGGGCGTTAGGGTCTGCAGGGCCAGGGTTGCATAGGGCTGGCGGGCGCCAAAGACAGCCGCCAACTCGGCTCCCTCTCCACTATATTTCCCAGCCAAGAACATCCTCAGCTTGTCCCGCCCTTTGGCTTTTGGCCTTTGCCCTTTGCCCTTTGGCCTTTCCCCTTTGCCCACTGCACAATGACATCATCCCCGCCGTGCACACCAAGCCAGCCGCCCATTCAGCTGGCCGCGTCGACGCTTCTTCCAGACTGCCGACCCCGCTCCTCTGCATCACCAGCTGCCTTCCCACCATCCTCTGCTTCACCACTCAGTCACACAGCCGCATCTTCTGTACAGCACCAACATGCAAGACCCTTCTTCTACAAACACGTCCGATGGTCTGCCGATGGCACCTCATTGGTCACCTGCACCTCAGCAAACACCCTGACCGCCCATGTCGTGCCCGCCGACTTGCTCTCCTCTTCCACGCCCTCTCCTCTACCCACACACGGCGAGATCACCCTGCCATCCCCCACCAACATCTTCGAGCCCGCTCCGTACTTTTCCCTCGACGAGCCCTCCACCCAGCTCGTTCTTGTCGGCACCAAAGACGCCCCCATCCAGCTATTCCACCTCTTCCCCAATACCGCCGCACTGCCGCCTGTAGCCGGATACAAGCTCATCCGCCATGAAACCGAAGCCTTCATCCAACCGTCTGCCGCCTTGTGGCCCAGCCCCGGCACACATTTTCTCGTCGGCTCCATGAACCGCCTAGATTACATCGACGCCTCGTGCCCGGGCACTGCCAGCCCGCTGCTAACCATCCACACCATCCCGTCGCGCCGGCACATCTCCAAGGGTGGCGGCGTGGGCATGAAGGGCATGGTCTCTGCCCTAGACATGAGCCCGTCCGACGGCACCGGAGCCGATTCTCTTCTTGCTGCCGGCACGTGGACGCGCTGGGTTGGGCTGTACGACATTGCCCGCAGTGCGCAGACTGTCGGGACCTGGTCTGTCAAAGACGTCGCTGAGCGTGACTTGCGACACCACGTTGGCGGCACGGGCATCATGCAGGTTAAATGGAGCCCCTGTGGCCGGTATCTGGTCATAAACGAGCGCCAAACGAGCGGCATGTTGGTGTACGATATCCGCGGCACAGGCCGGCCCTTGAGTGTGCTGTCAAAGAAAAACAAAGACCACTCGAGCCAGCGGGTCACCTGCGACGTATACCAGAACAACCGCGGCGGTTTTGAAGTATGGGCTGGAGACCAGACCGGCACCGTGGCAGTGTGGGAGGACGCTGCGCACGTAGATGGCGTGCATGAGCCGGCCTGGAGCTGGTCTGCTCATGATTGCGCCGTCGGCAGCACCGCTATGCACCCAAGTGGCTCGGTGCTGGCTACGTGTGGAGGCGCCTGGCAGATTGGCTCTACCGCAGAAGATGCAGGCGCAAAGGCCCTGGACCAAGTGCACACCCGTGCCGTGGGAACAACCGGGGTAAAGATTTGGAGTATTGGTGGCAGTGCCGTAACAGACGGCGACGCCGACGGAGAGGATGGCGGCGGAGGTGCAGTTTGAATCTAAGATACCCATGTGTTTATAGGCCTGATGATAATCACGGCCAAGTCTACCTCCATTTTCTGTCCAGGACAGCCGAGACTCTGTGTAGCATGCCAAGATCGCCACCCAGCAATCCTCCAAAGTGAGCAGTCCTCTGCTCTGCCGTCATCTGCACAAATACCATTAAGCCCCTGTCGTGCCATTGCATCTCCAAGGTTCTTACCAGCGCCTGTGACGCACATACATTTAGCCCACACAAGCGGAAGAACCTTTCCCAGCCTGACTCGTCGATGCTGAGTAGATGGGATACCTGCTGCGTTTCATGCTGCCGATCTTGGAGTAGGCGTACAACCCATTTCGCTACATTTTCGTGCCCTCCACCCACCAGATGCACTGAGACGGTGTGTGGTAGAGAGGCCGAGAAACAACAGAGAGCTGTGTATGCCTCAAGCTCAGCAGGCAGAAGTACTCGATAACCAGAGCCCTCTAGGCCTTCTACCGAGACTAGCACTTCTAGGTTTGCATACAATCGACTGACCTTTTTTACACGTTGATGTAGTTTGGTCTTTGCCCGTGCTACGTCCGCAACTGAGAGAATGAGAATCCCAGAGACGGGAGAAATCGCAAAGTCTGCTTCAAAACCGAGTTCTGAGACCTGCTCTTGAGCCTGTAATGATGCAGAAGTCTTAATAAATGTGCTGTAGCGGCTGTAATTGCGATCAAGTAGCTTGATCTTGGGTTGGTGCTTTTGAATGAAACGTGTAAGCCTAGTGCCGACGGAAACTGACACAAAGTAGCTGCCAGAAAGACAATGCTCGCTGAGTGAGGGACATGGAGCTGTAGGAACTGCGAGCGGGGATTTTGGAGCAGAGAATGGGACGGTCCTGGGAGTGAGAGTCGGCAGTTGGGCATTAGATGCCGATGATGAAGGAAAGAAGAGGCTCGACTTTGGAGCCTCCTTTTTGGAAAGACGCATGATGTTCATGAAGTTTGTCAGATGCTGGCCAGCGGGGTTTGCGTTTGCAAGACTTGAGAGTAGGTCTGACGAGCCTAAAATGTGCTTTTTTTGTTGGCCCGTCTTGAGTCTTTTCATGACCATAATGTCGGACATCAAGTCACCAGTTCGCTTTTGAGAAGCCAAACGATCAACCCGAGTTTGGCGTTTTTGGTGGTGCGGTGGGCTAGATGATCTGGGAGTGAATAAAGCCGGGTGGTTATGTGAATTCTTGAGGCTTGTCCATCGTTGCAAAGGTGTACCTGGCACTGCAACCAAGGAGTCTGAGCTTGGAAAGAATCTGGATGTAGAATGTAAAGTAAGTTTCCCAACTGGAACCTCGGGTAGCTTTGGAGCTGATGGTGAAAGATCTGCTTTTGGTAGGCAAACCGGGCTAGACACAGGGCGAAGCTCATCTTCTTCAGGGTCTACTTTCAAAAATGAGAAGTAGCCAGTCGAGTCCCAAACTCGTTCTGTAGGAGTTGACCCCGAGAACACGTGGCTTATTATAGCCTCATTTTCAGACTCAATTTGCTCAATGATTGCCCATTTCTTTGGAAGTGATGGCCACGGCTTCCAAGGCAGGCGATCAAGAGAGGGTCCTGGTTTGCTTTTGACAGTAGAAAAGTCGAAGGACCTGGAAAATACCTTCATCAGATGTTGAAGGGTTTCCTTGACACTGCCAAAGCAGAGCGCCCATGAAGGAACAGAACAAGAGAAGTCCATGACTGGAGCCGTTATTCGTAACGCTGTCTCATGGTAGTGAAGTCTTTCCTGCTCGACCGACATACTAACAACCTTGGCCTTTGACTCACAAAGTTCTTGTAAATCATCATCCAGGACGATGACTTCATGATTGTTGCTGGCCCTTGAAGCTGGGGGACATGGGGTGCATGGTATTCGTGTAGCTAGAACGTCGTCTTGTGTCAAATCAATCACACAAGGGATTCCTTTGTATCGAGAAATAGGAGAGCCTGGCTTCAAAACTGGAGGCTCAATCTTGATGCTCCGCGCCTGGATATTCTGAGGGGGTGAAGACGAATGCAAGGGGGAGTGGGCGAGGGCAGTTTTGAATGTTTTATCACAGATGACATCGCGAGGACAGCTTTGATTCACTGTTTCATTGGCGTCTGCTAGATCGAGTTCAAAAAGAGAAGATATGCTGGAATCAGGAGTATATATTTTGGAAGTACCTTCCCAGGGCACAAAAGGGTTAAAAGCTTGTTGAATTGGACTCAGCGGTGGGGAGAGAAGTCGAATCTAAGCATTTAAAAGTCAGTCCAGATTCCAAGGTTTTGTTTGCATGAAGGACAATTAGACTTACATTTTCGATATTCTGAGCAGAGAATATATCATCATGTGTTGTTGGTTCTTCAACCTCAGCCAGTGTTCTCTCCAGACACTCTTCGGCTATACTTGAGCAATCCAGCGTCTCAAACTCGATCTCACTGTCTAGAAGACACAGCAGTCCAATGGCGGATTCAGGGAACAACATGCCCTCGTCCTTGTCGTCACTGACAGGCTCAAGTGGGAGCACGAACTCAGCAACATCGAAGTGCCGGTAGCAGCGTCGCATATATAGAAAGTCATCCATATCTTGATTGTTGTCGCTGCGTAGAAGTGGTATGGTGAACTTGATATTGCGTTCCACCGCGGTGTGCATGAACGTAGCGACTGAATCACTATCAACAGGCGTGATGTCACCTTCAATGACGTGGTTCGCGTAGCCGCATGACTCAAGGTCACTACCATGGTCAGTAATCTGGACGTGCGGTATCAAGAAGCCCAAGAGATGATCGTCTTCTGCAAGTTCCAGGTCCCAGTAGCTGTGGCGCCTATGATGCCTCAAGAGCATGCCAGGCTCAAGCAACAGAGACTCGAACAGGCCATGTAGGCTGGCATATTGCCTAGCATCCAGATTCGCGACCTGCAGGGTGTACTTGGAGGCTTTTTCATGGTTGACCCGGGAGGAGTCAAAAGGAGGCCACGAAGGCAGTTCACGGGGCGGATTTGTGTCCTGGGGATGAACCAGCATATTGGAGGCATGGCGATGAGGGGGCAGAGGAGCGGAGGAGGAAAGGGGAAGAATGATTGGGTCATTCAGGCAAAAGAAAAGTTTTTTTTTCAGCAAGTCCCCCTCTTTTGGAGGAGAAGGTAGTTACTTGAACATCTTTCCCATCGACTGTTCATTCGGACATGATGACGCGTTTGCTTGGGCAATGTACAGCTTGTTGATTTGTATGTGCAGAAGGCAGTGGACCAATGAAGAAAAGAACAGCTTTAACCCAGCCCCCTTATAGCAATTAACACACTGAATGTCTCTGCAACTGCCTTTTCTTCGGCTCAACGGGCCATGGGAGTTCCATCTCGGCCGCCTATCTGACCAAGGTTGCGTTGCGTCTTGCCGTTTGAGGTGGGTCCTGCCGTTTGTTGGCCGCCCGCCCACCAAGCCCCTTAGCCCCACTATTGACGAAAGTGGCACTTGCGTCACGTCGGTCGTCTTGCTCAAGCAGAAGCCTAGTCGCAAAGTCGGGCTTCGCCAGAAAAGGCAGTTGCTGATGAAAGCATTCCTTCCCCAAGTACTCAGATACTTCTTGCTACATTAATTCAGGGCTTTCCCCCCATTTCTTCTCACAAAGCCATTAATATTATTTTGCATACTCACGCCCCCACGCCCTCACGTTTTCTTTTTCCTTGACGCTCCGCCCAATGGCTTATTTTGCACCCATACACCGCCCTACCAGCGTGAGGCACTCTCTCACAGCTCGATTCACCTCCGAAACCGAAGATGATCTCATCATAGCGTGTGTTCGCCACATTTGGCTTTCTGGCTTGCTTGACTCCAGCTAATCTCTGCGCACAGGACGACAAATCGCCTAGAAGTATGGCATGTGGTTGACGATGGCGTTGTCTGTCTACACTCACGGTCCATCAACGGTACCATTTCCACCATCTCAAAACTGCGACCGAAAGATGAAAAGCGCGACATGCTGTTCATTGGGACCGACACGCATAGCTACGTGACGGTGTGGTGGGATGAGGCCACAAAGCAGATGGAAACACCTGAAGTCATACAGGCGAACCCTTCAGAATACTCACGAGCCTCGGAAAGCACAAATCGAGCATATGTCGATCCCAACGGCAAATTCATAGCGCTGCTGCTTTGGGAGGGCGTCATCACCATCAGCCGAGTCGAAGAGCGCGCAAAAGCGAAGAAGGGCCTGAAGTCTCTTCGCTTTCTCGGCCAGGAGAGGATTTCGGAGCTGTTTGTGAAATCTGCTTGCTTCTTGCCGTCCATCACCGGGCCTCGAATTGCTTTTCTGTACCAGGCGGAATGTGACCAAGAGGACGCCAGGATTTCCATATATCCCGTAACCTGCGATGACAAGCATTTGCAGCTTACCGACTTCAACCCCAAAGTACGAGAGCACTCATCAACCCTCCTGGACCTCAACACTTCAATCTTGATACCTGTGCCCAGCGAGTTTGACGAGAACAACCGATACCATGTACGACGGGCAACCGCGGCGGCGCCCCGCGCGTACCTAGGCGGTCTTCTCGCTGTTGGGGAGACTATGGTGGTGTATATGGATGGTCTGAGTTTTGAAAAGGTCCAGGTATTCCTGCCAGAAGCAACCTTATTTACTACATGGGTGCAGGTTGACACTCGTACTTACATTCTGGGCGATGACTACGGCTACCTCTACATACTGCGCCTGATTACCGAGGGAACGTGGGTGATGCGCATAGAGACATCAAAGATCAGCCAACAAGTCTCACGAGCTTCGACATTGTCGTATCTTGGCAACGGTATCTTGTATCTGGGCTCCCACTACGCCGACTCACAACTACTGCGGCTAGACTTTGACAAGGCCGAACTAGAAATTCTCAACGCCCCCAACTCCTTTGCTAACAATGCCCCAATTCTGGACTTTGCCATCATGGACATGGGCAACCGCAATCCCGAGGACGTCCAGCGGCCCGATTTTTCTTCTGGCCAAGCGCGCATTGTTGCTGGCTCTGGCGTATGGTCCGACGGTTCTCTGCGTTCTATTCGCAGTGGCGTTGGCACCGACATCGTCGGTGTTTTGGACGACTTCAAGAATGTCAAAAGCATGTTTAGTCTTCGTTCAGAAGGGGCCGAAAAAGCCAACATGGTTGCCGTGTCTTCCTTGACGGATACTAGAGTATTCGAGTTTGGTATTGATGGATCCGTTGAGGAGATTGAATCTCTCTCTTACCTTGACTTGAGCCAGCCAAGCCTTGTTGTTGAAGAGGTTCGAAGTAGCCAGGTATTGCAAATCACAGATTCGGCTGTAACGCTAAGAAACAAATCCAACGGCGAGATCGCAAGCAGCTGGAGCCCTGAAAATGGCAATCTGATATCGAACGCTTCAGCTAATCAGAGCTATGCTCTGTTTGTCATTGGTGGCACCAAAATCGTGTCTCTGGATCTCAATAACCAGTTAGCCATGGCTACTGAAGAGATACAACCTTCAGCTGATGGCACCAAAGATGAAGTTTCCTGTATCGCCACTTCTCACTCTTTCCCAGGAATTGGAATTGTGAGCCTCTGGAAAGCGGGAACAGTATCTCTCGTGGACCTAGCTACACTAGCTGTCGTTGCTACTATCACCATTCCAAAGTCGGAGGAAAGTATTGCTGTTCCTCGTGATGCAGCCTTTGTACAGATCCACTCAAAAGACCGAGGCGATCCCTCGCTTGTCGTGGCCATGGATGACGGTGTGGTTGTGGCTTTCTCTATTTCGCCAACTGACTACTCGGTGACAGGCACAGTTACAGTGGTGCTAGGAACCCAGGAGGGGCGGCTGCACGTTATCCCACAAGAAGGAGGCGAGACTAACAATGTGCTTGTTACTAGCGACCTCTCCAGCTTGATCTACAGTGAGCCAGACAAAAGAGCGCTCGTATTTTCTGCTACTACTATTGAAGATGCCACGAGCGTAGTGCCGTTTGACTCGGATGCGTTTCCGGGATCGCTCATTATTTCAGCCAATGGCCAACTGTTGATTGGGGTTATTGATAGCCAGCGGCGGACTCATGTCAAGGTTCTCCCGCTGAAGAAAACCATCCGACGACTCGTTTACATTCCATCGCAGCAGGCTTTCGTTCTTGCTTGCCTGTCCAAGAAACTGGACAAGAACCAGGAGATTGTTGAAGCTTCTCTGCAGCTAGTAGACGAGATTATGTTCCGTCCTCTCGGCGAACCGGTTGTTCTGGAACATGAGGGTCTTGTTCAAATCCCAGAGGCATTGGACATCATGCAATTCCACGATGATGTCGATGGCAAGGTAGAGAGGCTGGTGATTGGTAGCTCGTTTGCAGAGACCAACCAGGGCAATGCTGCTGGTACCTTGACCGTGTTCGGCATTGACAAGCAAAAGAAGCTTTTTGCTCTTGCTACATGGCAAACCCCTTCGGCCATATCGTCGATGAAGGTCAAGGACAACCTCATTTTTGTGGGAGTTTCCAATGGCATCCGTGTCTTCAAGTACACCGAATCATCGGCAACGACGGGCCATTTGCAAAAGGTGGCATCCAGAGGGTCCATACTGTCTCCAACCTCTTTGGATGTCAGCGGTTGTGTCATAGGCATTTCGGACCTGACCAAGTCTGCTTGCTTTTTCCGGTTCGACCTGGAGAAGCCAGCTGGTGAACGTATCGAGTTTATTGGACAGCATCGGCTTAATCTCTGGCCTACTGCCCTGGCGAGTGTGGCTCCCCAGACGTGGCTTCAAGCTGATGCTGAGGGAAACGTGATTGTGTTCAACACGGAAACCCAAGAAACCGGTGTTAAGGTCCCTGACTCAACCACTGTAGAATACATCAGTGCTGTCAATATTGGCGAGCAGGTCAACACACTGCGACCTCTGAACATCACGACCGAGGCTGAAAGTCTACTAGGTGCCCAGGCGATAATGACTACTGTAAGTTGCATTCCGGGGTCGATAGTTGCGAATTTCCGGACTAACTGAAGCGTGCATGCATAGTCTGAAGGCGGTGTCTACCTGTTCGGCATTATAGCACCACGTTATCGTGCACTCATGATTCGCCTGCAGGAGCGCATCACACAGCACATCAAGACTCTGGGTGACTTGAGCTTCGGAGAGTATCGAGCATTCCGCCACGAAATATACACCGAAAAAGAGCCCCTCGGCTTTGTTGACGGCGAGCAGCTGGAGAAGTTTTTGGAAATGAGTGATACGATGCGAGAGGTGATTTGCGAAGGGCTGAACATCACTGTAGATGATGCCCAGGCTGTGATCCAGAGCCTCAAACTTTTGCACTGAGCTACTTGTGCCACAAAGCATTGATGGGTGTTGATAATAGCCTTGCCTATCAATGTAAAAGAATAATATCGAGAGGAGAAATCAAGAGACTGGCCCGAGATATAGTCCATGCTTGTACACAATATACCACCAGGGGCCTTGTGCGCATCGTAGACTCATGGTACTCGAACTCCAGCACGGGCGGCGACTTTTAACGTATCGGTCTCTCCCACATTGATATGCTTTCCAGACTTGACGACAGTGTTTTCGGGATACAAAACATCTTTGCAATTAAACAGTTTATGCCAAACCGTGACGCCTATTCCGTTCGCCTAGTATACAAGATCATTTGGAAAGCACAATGCGCGAACTTGCCTGGCCCGAGTTCGTCTTCAGACTCAAATTCGTCCGGGGACCTTGCCTGTGCCATCCCTTTCCAATTTTCTCTGGGCTTTGCTGTAATACAAACTCGCCAGATTGCCTACTGCGTGAGCGCAAGACAGCATAAGTCGTTGGAGTGTGGCCTTGTGTGTTGTCCATTGTAGGTTACACCGATGCTGTCTGCTGGGACAAGCAAGGCTTGCTTGTTATCGCGTCAGAAGCCGAGATATAGATTTTCGATTTCCCAGTGCCCCGCTTTGGCCACGCAGTCACGTGACCAGCGACTTAGTCAGAGGCGTCAGATGGGTCGGGTTCCGCCGGGTAAACCACGCGTAGGGCCTGAAGATTTACAGCCAATCAAAAGGCACCAATTCGAAATCTGGGTCCTCCACACTACAAGTGCCAGGCGACTTTCCAAAATTTTACAGGGCAATTGGGCCCCCCATACAGACAACCAGTATCCCATTGGCCTGAGGCATCCATTAAGTGCCTGTGCAATTCTCTGACATTTTGGGGGGGCCTGTGGTCCACTCTTTGGCTGAGCAAGTCTGAAAAACATCATCTCAAAATTGCTATTCCTACCGAATCTCAGTAGCGGAGAGAAAAAAAAAGACCTCAGCCTTCCTTCCTTTCCTTCTTGTTAATTCCTTTCCCCTCCACGAGTTTTCGGTCCACCCACCGCGAAGCATCTCCGCTCCTTCGATTTCTCGACGACAATCAATTCTTCTTGAAACCGGCTCGACTTCGAACTGCTCCGTCTTCCGTCATCATGGCCTCGCTCTCCGCCTCCCGCCTGGCCGTCCGGGCCCTTCCCAAGACCACCGTCCCCGCCGTCCGGGCTCTCAGCTCGACTGCCGTCCGTGATGGTGGCGCCTCGGCCCCTTCGTCGTCCTACACTGCTCCCTTCAAGGGCGACCCCCAGACCAGCCAGATCCCCAGCTTCGGCAAGTACATGAGCAAGAAGCCCGAGGGCGCCAACAAGCTCTTTGGCTACTTCATGGTCGGTGCCATGGGTGCCGTCTCGGCTGCCGGTGCCAAGTCGACTGTTCAGGGTGAGCACAGCCTTATTCCCCGGCCAATTGGCGTCTCATGATCCCACGGGCGCCGTTGTTCAATTGCCATTGGTTTTTTTTTCCCCCATCTTTTCGTCTTTTGAAATATCCGCTTGACCGGGGGCGCGCCCAGAACTTGCAGAGACTAACCATCAACAGAGTTCCTGGTCAACATGTCTGCCTCCGCCGACGTTCTGGCCATGGCCAAGGTCGAGGTTGACCTGAACGCCATTCCCGAGGGCAAGAACGTAAGTTGCTTTACTGCTCGACTAGCCCGCCAATTGGACGCGTCTCTAACCCGCAACCATGCGAACAGGTCATTATCAAGTGGCGTGGCAAGCCCATCTTCATCCGCCACCGTACTGCCGCCGAGATCGAGGAAGCCAACAAGGTCAACGTGGCCTCTCTCCGTGACCCCCAGGTCGATGCCGACCGTGTCAAGCAGCCCGAGTGGCTTGTCATGCTGGGTAAGAAAATCCGCCATCATTTCCAATGGGCCGAGTGTTCTGCCGGGATCGGATGACATGACGTCGAATGCGCGGCATGCGTTTTTCAGACCTCGGGAAGCCATTGGATAATGGCACATGATCCAGGTCGTTGCCAATGCCGCCGTCCACATCACTTCACTGATTGATAGCCACTCTCCTGTCTCCTGCCACCCGCTTTGCCAATACTGACTCTCCTTTTAGGTGTCTGCACCCATCTGGGTTGTGTGCCCATCGGCGAGGCTGGTGACTACGGTGGCTGGTTCTGCCCCTGCCACGGTTCTCACTACGACATCTCCGGTCGTATAAGAAAAGGACCTGCTCCCCTCAACCTCGAGATCCCTCCCTACGACTTCCCCGAGGAGGGCAAGCTGGTCATTGGTTAAACGAAGAGAGGACCGCGTATTCGATTATACCAAACACAAAACGACCGTTGTAAAACACGTCACTTGGTCTCTTTTACCTTTTCTGTCGGGTTTATATTCATGACTTCGCACCTTTTTCCTTATCGGCGTCTGCCCCCCCCCCCCCCCCTCTTGTCGGAATACCACTGTCGACCTCTTCTTTCTCTTAAAACCTCTTTCTTCTCGTCGGCCATTCACCTCCCTCTTCTTTCGTGTGCAAATACCACCATAAATCCTCCTTCGTCTTGCTAGTCGACTGCCACCCCGAGTTCGATTCGACAGATTTCAACGACGGATTCTGTTTTTTTTCTTTTTTGCGCGACTATACAGGGTGGCCTTGTTCATCCATGTATAAGTATCGAATAGACTATCTCTCGCATCAATGTCCCAAAACATAATTTTTTTCTAACTCTCCATCTTGATGTCATGTGTACCTCGCTCGTCAAGAGCCGACCTTTGCTGTAATTGTGGCCTACTGCTTGCGGCATCGTCACTCTGGCTCCCTACCTACCATCCCAGACTCTTTCTGCTAGGACCGAGAAAGCTTACTACGAGTTACGATTAGATGCCCTCTTAGCCCAAATAAGAAAGGTATCAATTCATTTCATTTTTTTTTGTGTCTTGATTTTATATCATCGTTGATATCCTTCCCAATACCCGTAACCCTCGCTAATCACCAAATGCTAAAAACCCTAACCCATCCGTAAATCAAATCTCATGTCAGTCATCATGAGCGAAGACGTGCGTATTTGGCGTACTCAGTAGCTGCGACCGAACATGACCCAGCCCTCGGCGTTGCGCGAGCACTCGGGGTTCAGGCACTTGGTCTCGCCCTTGACGATGCCCTCGGGCTGCTCAAAGGGAATGCACAGAGACTTCATGCCCATAGTAGGCTTGGGAGGCTCGCCGTTCTCGGACACCGCGATCTTGCCAGTGGTCAGCTCCTTGATGCGGTCCTCGCAGGCACCGTCGTGGCAGAAGGGGATAAGCACAACATTTTTGTCGTCCAAAGCAGGCATGACCTTGGACCAGTCGGTGATCTGGATGCGATGCTCACGGAAAGACTTCTCGGCCTTGATGTACATGTCGGCCTGGATGGTTTCCAGAAGCTCGGGAATCTTAGTGGACAGGTCGGCCAGGGCAATGGCACCCTTCTCGCCGGTATCACGACGGGCAAAGGAGACTTGGCTCTTGGCGGCATCCTTGGGACCGAACTCCAGACGCAGGGGAACACCCTTCAGCTCCCAGTCGTTGAACTTCCAGGCAGGGGTATGGCCCTCACGCCAATCAGACTCGGCGCGAACACCGGCCTTCTTCAGCTGAGCCTGGATTTCATTCATAGACTCCTCGTGCTTCTTGCGCTCCTCCGGAGTGGTGTTCTTGTTGATGCCAACGGGAATAAGGATAGCCTGGGTACGGGCAATACGAGGGGGCATGACAAGACCCTTGTCGTCACCGTGAATCATGACCATGACACCAATGACACGGGTGGACAGACCCCACGAGTTCTGCCACACGTGGATATGCGAGCCCTGCTTGTTCGGGTCCTCGACAGTGATGTCAAACATCTTAGAGAAGTTCTGGCCCAGGCAATGGGAAGTAGCACCCTGGATGCCACGGCCGTTGGAAGGAATGTAGCCTTCGACAGTAGTGGTGTAGAAACCACCAGCAAACTTTTCGTTTTCAGTCTTGCGGCCACGCACGACGGGCACAGCCAGAAGCTGCTCGTACACACCGGCATAGAGCTCCAGGATCTCCAGGACCTCCTTGCTAGCGAGCTCCTCAGTCAGGTGGGCGGTGTGGCCCTCCTGCCACATAAACTCGCGAGCACGCAGGAAGGGGGTGGTCTGCTTGGCTTCCCAACGGACGACAGAGTTCCACTGGTTCAGGCGGAGAGGCAAATCACGATGGCTGCGGATCCACTTGGAGTAGTAGGGGTACATGACGGCCTCGGAGGTGGGACGGACGGCGACGGGGACCTCGAGATCCTTATCACCGCTGCAACAAGATGAAAGGTGGTTAGTAAATATCACATGCTACATTAAATGTTGGGCAAGAAGTGATACTCACGCCTTGGTGACCCAAGCCAGCTCAGGGGCAAAGCCCTCGACATGGTCCTTTTCACGCTCAAACGACTTTTGCGACAGGAACATGGGGAAGCTGGTCTCCTCGACGCCCATGGCCTCAATGCGCTCCTGGAACCACTTGCGGATGGTGTTCCACACATACATGGAGGCAGGACGCAGGACAAAGAAGCCCGAGATCTCGGTGTAGTATTCAATCATCTCGGCCTTGAGCACGACCTCCTGGTACCACTGGGAGAAGTTTTCGGCCTTGGTGACGGTGATTCCGATGATGTCGTCGGTCTTCTTGGAGGAGACGGGGACAACCGGCTGGTTCTTCTTCTTGGCAGCCTTCTCGGCCTTTTGGGCAGCGAGACGGGCCTCCTTCTCGGCCTTTTTCAGCGCGCTCTTGGAAGGCTCGACGGGAGCCGCAGCAGCGGCGGGAGCCGCATCGGGGGCTGCAGCGGGAGGGACGTCGGGGGTCGTGGAGTCGGCCATGGTGGCTGTATCGTGAGCTGGACACGGGATGTCGAAGACTTGGGACGGCAGCGGAAAAGTCGAGAGGTGAATTGAGACAAGACGCTCGGCCACGCAAAAGGTTAAAAGATAGGCCTAGAATCGATCAAAAAAAGCAGAAACAAAAGAAGACCAGCCAATCACGCAGCGATAAGCAGGGAAATATAGTGCAAAGCAGCTTTTAAGGCAGAGGCGAGTGAGTCCGATATTGACAATGTTACTGAGCACTGAATCCTGGCAGCATTTCTGCCCCGCCTGATTGCTGCACAGTCACAGCCAGTCATTTTCCAGGCACACAGACCTTATCTCTGGGCTTTGCTCTGCTTTGCTTGAGTCAAGCCTTCAGGCCTTCAGGCACCCGCTCGCCCACTGGCTCAGGTCCCGCCCCGGCCTGTGGCGCTGTAGTGGCGGCGCGTTTGGAGGGGTAATTTGGTGTCTGTGATAAGAGCGACCCGCCATACTGTTTGTTGAGCTGCTGTTATCGCACCAATTAAAAATCAGATCTGCCCTGAGCTTGGTAGCCCCTTCCCCCCCTCCCCCCCCCACTTGCCCTTTGAAAGAGAAAAGTTAATCCTAGGCGGCCCAGATTATGAGTTGAGGAAAGAGAGGGGCCGGCTCGGCTGTATCTGCAGAACCAGCAAGAGCCCAATCTCGCTCGCTGTGCAGCCTCTCACTGTTGTCCATTCAAGTGATTATGTCATCCAACAGAGTATCCACTTTTCTTTTGTAGAAACGTATGCACCTGCCTGCCCCTGCAAATTGCTGCTGGCTGTACTGTGTGTACATGTACCAAGTAACCAAAAGTAACCAAGCAACACCTGGCCGGCAGCTGGAAAATTGCAAAAGGAGCCTGGCCTACACCACAGAAGCTGACAGAAGCACATCGCCTTCTGAACGTGTCCGTTTACCCTGCATCACGACTTTTTTTTTTAATACTTCCAACCTCACTGCTTTAATTCTTTCGTTTCCTGCCGTTATTTTTCTCCGTCATATATTCTGATAATCATGGGCTCCCTTTTCGAACAGTCAGGGAACGGCACCCTGTTTCTGGGTGGACAGAAGATTTCTGGCAGCGATATTCGCGACCAGAACGGTGTGTGCACCTTGAAAATTGCCCCTCCAAAGCTTCCCCTATACTAACGTGTTTGGCGTGTTGCTTCCTAGTCGCTGCTACGCAGGCCATCGCCAATGTGGTGAAGAGTTCATTTGGCCCCAGCGGCCTGGACAAGATGATGGTTGATGACATTGGTGTAAGCTTGGCCTCTTCTTGCCTGCCCACCTCTCCTCACCCCTCCTCCTTGCCCTTTGCCCTTTGCCCCCCCCCCCCCCCCCCCCCCCCCCCCCCCCCCCTCCCTCCCCCCCCCCCCCCCCCCCCCCCCCCCCCCCCCTCTTCTTCCCTCCTTCTTCCCCCTCTCAACTGCCCATATGCATCACCATCATCCACCTTGTCCATACACTAACCACATGCTTTTTGCTGCTTGTCTGTATGTGTAGGATGTCACTGTTACCAACGACGGCGCTACGATCCTATCCCTACTAGATGTTGAGCACCCCGCTGGCAAGATCCTCGTCGACCTTGCCCACCAGCAGGACAAGGAGGTTGGCGATGGCACCACGTCTGTTGTTCTGATTGCCGCCGAGCTCTTGCGTCGGGCCAATGAGCTCATGAAGAACCGGATACATCCCACGACCATCATCACCGGTTACCGCCTGGCCATCCGCGAAGCTGTCAAGTACATGAACGAGAACATTAGCACCAAGGTCGAGAGCCTGGGCCGCGAGCCCCTTCTCAACATCGCCAAGACCTCCATGTCATCCAAGATCATCGGCGCTGACGGTGACTTTTTCGCCAACATGGTTGTTGACGCCATGCTGGCTGTCAAGACCGTTACAAGCAAGAACGAGGTCAAGGCCCCTGTCAAGGCCGTCAACATCCTCAAGGCCCACGGTAAGGGCACCAAGGAGTCGCTGCTAATCAAGGGCTACGCCCTGAACTGCACCGTGGCTTCGCAGGCAATGGTGACCCGGATACAAGATGCCAAGATTGCTGTTCTGGACATCAATCTTCAGAAGGAGCGCATGAAGCTGGGTGTTCAGATCACCGTCGATGACCCGCAGCAGCTGGAGCAGATTCGCGCACGTGAGTCTGGCATGGTTATGGAGCGTGTGGAAATGATCCTCAAGGCCGGTGCCAACGTAATCCTGACGACCAAGGGCATTGACGACCTTGTTCTGAAGATGTTTGTCGAGCGCGGTGCCATGGCCGTGCGGCGCTGCAAGAAGGAGGATCTGCGTCGTATTGCCAAGGCTACCGGCGCTACTCTTCTTAGCACACTTTCCGACCTGAACGGCGACGAAAAGTTTGAGACGTCTTACCTGGGCCATGCCGAGGAGGTTGTGCAGGAGCGCATCTCAGACGACGAGTGCATCCTGATCAAGGGCACCAAGGCCCACAGCTCAGCCTCTTTGATTCTCCGCGGCCCCAATGACTACCAGCTGGACGAGATGGAGCGTTCTGTTCACGACTCCCTGTGCGCCGTCAAGCGTGCGCTAGAGAGTGGCGCTGTGGTGCCTGGCGGTGGTGCCGTTGAAACCGCCCTGCACATATACCTGGAGGAGTTTGCCGGCACTGTCGGCTCGCGTGAGCAGCTGGCCATTGGCGAGTTTGCGCAGGCCCTGCTTGTCATTCCCAAGACTCTGGCTATCAACGCCGCCAAGGATGCCTCGGAGTTGGTGGCGCAACTGCGTTCCAGACACGCCGTTTCACAGAGAGCCCCCGAGGGCGACTCACAGGATGACGAGAAGACTGCTGCCCGCAAGAAGGCGTACAAGAACTACGGCCTGGACCTCATGCACGGCAAGGTTGTCGACTCGATCAAGGCCGGTGTGCTGGAGCCCAGCATGAGCAAGATTCGCCAGTTCAAGTCTGCAGTCGAGGCGTGTATCAGCATCATGCGTATTGATACGTTGATCAAGCTGGATCCTGAGATGCAACAGGACGATGGCCATGGCCATTAGAAGGGGGGAGGGAGAAATTGACCAGGCTTTTATACCAAATGGATAGGCAGGAAGTAGGAACAAAAGATATATGCAATGATGATTAATAGAGACGACAAAAGAGAAAGTTCTATCTGTGACATGAACACGAGGCCCTTTTTTTTCTTTGTCTTGCTTGTTCTGTTGTACCTTTGAGACTTCAATCTTTGAGCTTAAGAACGGCTGGTGCACATGGTGTTCACAGTATGGTGTTGAAGGCTTGTTTACTAGGCACAAGATCAAGTATTATGAGGACACCAAGGACCGCAAGTCTCCTCCTCCTCTTCCTCCTCCCCATCTTCCCCAGTCCAGCCTTCCAGCGGCGTACCAGCAGTCTGTCTAGCTAGTCTAGTACCATCCAAACTTCTCGTTGATAGTCCACTTTGTGGGAATCTTATCATGGAACCTTCCGTGCATCATCACACTCGGGATGCTCGTCTCCTCTCTATCGACCATATTAAACTCGATGCAGGCCTTGTCTAATGCCTTCACAACGTCGGCTGATGGATTCCACATGTGCACCGACGACGTCATCCACTCGTGGGCCTCTTTGACAGCAATATCGAGGATCGCCCTGAGACACTCTGCCAGCTCGTCAGCCGATGTGTTTTCCTGGTCTTCAAAGGCCAGGCGCAAGATGTGCATAGTGTTGTCTTTTGGATCTGACGCGCCCGAGTAGTAGCTGCGGACCCAGACGGCCCAGACACGGCGCCCTAGGGGGCCGGCAATGGCGCCCCGCACGGCGGGACTCTTTTGGAAGAGCGTGGTAGTCATGAAGTCTTCACGCAGGTGGTGCCAGAGCATCGTGTCGTAGTCTGGGATCAGTGCAATGGCTGTATCGGTGGATTTGGCCACGGCTTTCCGTAGCACGGCTTCGTCTAGGACACACAGTTCTGCCAGATCATGCATCCGTAGCGGCTGTGCCTTTTCCGTGTCCTCACCAGCCCCCACCAGGCCGGTGATTGATGGCCTGATCTCAATGTGCCGGCTCTCGTACACCTTCCAGCCAAGCTTGGCATAGAAGGTCTTGCCAATGTCTGAGAACAGGACCGAGAAGCCGGGAGTCACGTGACCCGTCTCGCTAGTCGGGGCCTCCATCTCCTCCTGTAGCAGTTGCATCAGCCGCCGCGCATAACGGCGACTGCGGAAAGCAGGGTCGGTGAACACGGCCCCGATGGCTTGCACTTCAACCTCGTCGACAGTGCCATTTGCAGCAACCAGGCCTCTACGGCGCAGCGTGTCGCACGACGAGAGAATCGGCCGGGTCCCGGGCGTGCCGGACGTCGTGAGAATCCATTGCCGGGCCGAGCCACGCTGGGATAGTGGGAGGTGTGTGAGGAACTTTTCACGGCGGATGTAGTCGGCGCGGGTCGGCAGGGCGGCGCCCCAGTCAGCGGAGGTCAGGGTGTAGATGTGTGAGCACTCGTCTGGTGTGGGATGCGAGATGATGACATCTGGGGATGAGGCGTCCGGCAGTTCAGCCGAGGGTATAGTCGTGGCTCTAGAGCCAGAGAAGTCTGGAGCATTAGAATCGCCTGTCATGGTGAGATGCAAGATATGGCGGCGGTAATTGGTTCGAATATCTCGAGGCAGGGTTCTATTGCGGTGTAAGTCTTGGAACCCTAACAAGCACAGGTTCAAGATGAAAGATGAAGATGGCGTTTTGTCAATGCAAGAAAAGGAAAAAGAAGAGAAGAGAAAAAAAAGAAAAAAAAAGAAAGAAAAAGTCTCGCACAAAAATCAGGACAAGTCCCCTAAGAAAGTAGCAAACGGGAGTTGCCTGATGAAGACGAGACAAAGAGCAAGAACGGAAGCACGAGTCTCAAGTAACTGCCTTTTTGGTTTATCTTCTATCTGGTTATCTGTTTCCCCTCCAAATAGCCCACTAACTCCGTAGCTATATTATATATAATTTTTTTTCTTAGGTCAAGGTAGTTACCTGAACACAAAGACAGGGTCCTCCTGCCTGGGTCGTGCGCCATAAATCCTGATACACTTCTAACAGGAACTTGCTGAATCATGGCAAGAACAGGCCATTGAAGCAGCTGCCTTCTGGCCCACCTGCCTTCTTCTGTTCTGCTCTTGTGACACTAGCAAATAGACCAATATCAAGAAGGAGTCTTGGTCCGGCATCTGGCAGGCTTCAAGGGGAAACTCTCTGATATCAAAAGCCAAAGGAGTCCACGTGAGTCAGGTCACGGCTGGCTGGCTGACGGTTGGAGATATCAAACGCGTGCATCTGTGGTTACCATATGGACCAGCGATCGTATCAACAACAAGTGGTGTAGTGTAGTACATCTTGGGTAACAAGGTCATAACTAGTGGGGCAGGGTGGCAGTGAGCCACAGTTGTGAGTCGCTGTGAGTCGCTGTGAGTCGCTGTGAATATGCACCCAGCGTTGTTTGGTTGTTTGCAAGTATATCTCCAAACTTGAACATTACCCCCCTCCCAGGTCGACATAGCTTCCCTCGAACGCTCAAGCTTGGGCCACAGCTGTCCTTCTTTGCCCTCTATCTGTTTGTCTCGCATCCCAAGGCCAGGGCCAAGGCACATTTGCACATGTGCACAATCAAAAACCCAAGTTCTCCATGTGGGAGAGGGCGGACATTCCAGCTGACAAAGTTAAGGTTTGGAGACTATGCCGACAAGCCGATGCCATGCGACAAGTGGGGCTCTAGCTTTTTTCTTTTCTTGTGAGCCGTACCCTAAGAGGCATAGCGTAACCCTACTGTTTATCCTGAGCCTAGACGCCGAGTCTTGACGGTTCGGTTCCGCGGCAAAGCTTGGTGAGTTGGATTAATTAATCCTTAGAGCTTTGCAGACAGATGAGAAGCTATTGGCTGAATGGCGTTTCCATGACACTATTTTTGGTAGCCACAGTTACCGCGGGGTAGACATAGCTTCAGACCTTATCGTGACAGGGCGAGGGAAACCGTACTGTACTCCCTCGATATCTGCGGCGTATAAATCCAGGCTACACACGTCTTGGATTTTGCTGTGTCTGTATATCAAACCGCTCATATAGACAAGCCTGCACCATGTCTCGGGAAATCGACGTTGTTGTACTGGGGTACGTACAGGCAAACCGCCAATGCCAAAACCGATACCACCATCTATGCCGATGCTGCACGGGCGTATGCACGTACTGACAAAGAACCACGAGACAGAGCCGGCGTGATTGGGTTGACGTCAGCATACCTGCTCTCCAAAGACCCCAAGAACAATGTGACCGTCGTTGCCCAGCATATGCCCGGCGACTTCCATGCCAGCTATGCTTCGCCCTGGGCTGGGGCCAACTTTCTTCCGTGAGTCCAAGCGCCATTGATTATGGCCTGTGTGCCGTGTCTAACATGGCTGTATAGCATGTCCGAAGCGCCGGGAAGTCGATGGGAAAGAGAAACGTGGCCAGAGCTGAAGAGACTTGCTACCGAGGACCTCTCTGCCGGCATCCACTTACAGAGTACGTTATCTCCATCTCCGCCCATTATCTGAACGGCTGCACATTCTGAACGTCTACGCAAAGAGTCGCGGGTGTACCGCCGCCACAAGGATCTTCTTCCAGGCAGCACCGTCACCTATGATGCGCTCTTCCATAGAGACCCGTGGTACAAAGACCTCTTTGAGGACTTCCGCACCCTCGAGCCATCCGAGCTGCCGGCCGGCCATGACTCGGGCTGTGAATTCGGCTCCGTATGCATCAACGTGCAGCTATATCTTCCCTGGCTGCAGAGCAAATGCCTGCTGAACGGGGTTCGGTTCCAGCGCCGCACTCTCTCGCACATCTCCGAAGCCACAGCCGCACACCACAGCGGCAGGCCGGCCACTGTGGTCGTCAATGCCACAGGCCTATCGGCCAAAACGCTGGGAGGCGTGACGGACGACAACATGGTGCCGGCGCGTGGTCAGACCGTGCTGGTGGCCAACGAAGCCGCGACAATGGCTGTATCAAGCGGCACGGATGACGGGGCCACCGAGGTTGCCTACGTCATGCAGCGTGCAGCAGGCGGCGGCACGATTCTCGGAGGCACATATGACGTGGGCAACTGGGACGGGACCCCGGACCCCAACATTGCCACGCGGATCATGAAGCGGGCGGTTGAAATGGTGCCGTCGCTGACGGGCGGCAAAGGTGGCATTGAGGCGCTGCATGTCATCCGGCACGGCGTTGGCCTGAGGCCGGTGCGCAAAGGCGGAATGCGGTTGGAGAGAGAGACGCTGCACGTGGATGGCAAGAAACTGGAGATTGTGCACAACTATGGGCATGGTGGCTATGGATACCAGACCAGCTACGGCTGTGCAAGCAGAGTGGTTGAGCTGGTGGAAGATGTTGCTAGAGATACGTAGACCGGTAGGGGATGTGGCGCTCAGCCACACACTGTGGATATAACGTGAACATAATGTGGACTTAGTGTGGCGCTGGCTTTGCATCCCTCCCAACTATCTGCAAGCTGCTTGGCCAGCTGGAGAGCTTCGTGTGCCATTTCTTTGTGCCTGTCAATTGGCATCTATTCCTGGCCTCTCTTTGCTGCGGCTCCACGTCTTTTGTATATACGAGTCATCATAATGGCGCCCTCTAAAGCCGCGGCGCCGCTATCCGTCGCTGTCAACGTGGCCACCGGCCGTCACGCGCTGTCCAAGTTCATTGCCCCGGCGCTCTGGCTTGGCGATGCCGTGCTGTGCGCGCTGATTATCTGGAAGGTTGCCTGTAAGTCCTGCCCTGGGCGCAATTGCCCCATGCTCAACTGCGTGCAAGCCAGTGCTGACCGTACCGCTGCACAGACACCGAAATCGACTGGGTCGCGTACATGGAGCAGATCCAGCAAGTCATCGACGGCGAACGCATATACACCAACATCGCAGGCAGCACCGGACCGCTCGTCTATCCAGCTGCCCACGTGTGGATTTACAAGGGCCTGTACCACCTGACCGACAAGGGCACCAATATCCTGCTAGCGCAGCAGCTGTTCGCCGGTTTGTACATGACCGCGCTAGCCGTAGTCTTTGCCTGCTACCGCAATGCCGGGGCGCCGCCGTACCTCTTGCCGCTGCTGGTGCTCTCCAAGCGCCTGCACAGCATTTTCATGCTGCGCTGCTTCAACGACTGCTTTGCCGTGTTCTTCCTCTGGCTTGCCATCCTCCTCTGGCAGAACCGGCTGTGGTCGCTGGGCACGCTGGCCTATGCCTTTGGCCTGGGCGTCAAGATGACGCTGCTGACTGCTCTCCCCGGTGTTGCTGTGGTGCTTTTCCTTGGGTGTGGACTCCGTTACGCTGTACGCCTCGCGGTGTTGATTCTCCAGTTGCATATTGCCATTGCAGTTCCGTTCCTGAAGATTGATCCACCGGCATATCTGTCACGGGCGTTTGAGTTGACTAGAGTCTTCAAGTACGAATGGACCGTCAACCTGCGTTTCCTGCCCGAGGAGAAATTCCTTAGCAAGTCGCTGGCCGTGTTTCTACTGGGCTGCTATGCCGTCAACATGCTGTCGTTTATCAACTTCCGATGGATGGAGCCGGCCAAAGTCCCGTTCCACAAGCTGGTGCTCAATGTCTTGGCCTTCAAGCCGCCGTTCTCGAAGGAGGACGAGAAGCTGATTTCACAGAGAATCGACTCGCGCTTCATCATGGCGGCCATTTTGACGGCAACCAACGCTGGCATGTTGTTTGCTCGCTCGCTGCACTACCAGTTCTACGTGTACATTGCATGGTCAACGCCGTTTCTGATGTGGCATGCTGGCATGAACCCCGTGGTTATTTCTGTTCTCTGGGCAGCCCAGGAATGGGCGTGGAACGTGTTCCCAAGCACCGAGGCCAGCTCCATGGTTGTTGTGGCGGCGCTGCTGATTGTAGATCGAGTTTGCTATTCAACGAGGATTGAGACGCCATTGATACCGGAATCAAGCGTTGCAGTTGAGGGCACAAAGAAGACCAACTAAATGGTGAGAGATGACACTCCGGGCCACCGACCCCCGAAAGCCTGCTTGCATATATATTCGATGTCTACATAGTGCGTCTGCTATGTGTTTTTTAGATGGTCTATAACGTGTCTGGTATTGATTGACTTTGCGAGATGCAGAGGTGCAGGTCTCTGTGGTATCTTGAAGTTCTTGTGTGTGTGTGTGTGTGTGTGTGTGTGTGTGTATGTATGTGTGTATGCGTCTCTAATGTTCAGTCGTCGTC
>JADILG010000316.1:0-24685 GCA_017591655.1 Thielaviopsis populi
CCGCCTGACTGCCACATTTTCCAAGCTTCTCGAGACAAATGTTTTACAAAGTCTAACACTTCACAAAAGGAGCTCATGGAGACCGACATGCACCGCGTCATCCGTACCCAGGATCTTTCCGACGACCATTGCCAGTACTTCATCTACCAGACCCTGCGCGCCCTCAAGGCTATGCACTCCGCCAATGTGCTGCATCGTGATCTGAAGCCCTCAAACCTGCTGCTTAATGCCAACTGTGATCTCAAGGTCTGCGATTTTGGTCTGGCGCGCTCCGCTGCGTCTCAGGAGGACAACTCTGGCTTCATGACTGAATACGTCGCTACTCGCTGGTACCGTGCTCCCGAGATCATGCTCACCTTCAAGGAATACACCAAGGCAATTGATGTCTGGTCTGTTGGCTGTATTCTGGCCGAGATGCTGAGCGGCAAGCCCCTATTCCCCGGAAAAGATTGTAAGTTGCCTTGTCTGTAATTTTTGATGATCGTTACAGAAAATAAACACCCCAGGCAATCAAGCTAACAACTTTCTTGTTTAGACCACCACCAACTGACCTTGATCCTCGATGTTCTCGGTACTCCCACCATGGAGGACTACTATGGAATCAAGTCCCGTCGTGCTCGTGAATACATCCGCTCCCTCCCCTTCAAGAAGAAGGTGGCTTTCCGCACGCTGTTTCCCAAGTCGTCTGACCTGGCTCTGGATCTGCTTGAGAAGCTTCTGGCCTTCAACCCTGTCAAGCGCATTACCGTTGAAGATGCTCTCAAGCACCCGTACCTCGAGCCCTACCACGATCCCGATGATGAACCCACCGCTCCCCCGATTCCCGAGGAGTTCTTCGACTTCGATAAGCACAAGGACAACCTGACTAAGGAGCAACTAAAGCAGCTGATCTACCAGGAGATTATGCGATGAACGGAGCATGACCTAGCTTGAAATCCGAGGAAATGTTGTTTTGTTTTGATATTTAAAGATACCTAGTAATAGAGACGGATCTCTTTTTTTTTCTTCTGGCCTGTGGCATCATAACAACAAGTTGCTGGAGCTCAGTTGACGAAACATAGTCTGTCTCGATGGCCCAATGAACATCCAGGTAATGGTATTTTGATTCGAAAGACAGGTTGTGTGAGACTGTTGGTCCAAACTTCGGGTTCTGAATCAACTATATCATGTTATTTGGTAAATACCAATACCAAGGACGCATTTACAAGCTTGAGTGCTCACTAATGTTGAATACTAAATCTCGCGTCATTATATATGAAATGCTGCTCCAGTTCAGAGCCTAATATTGGTGTTTTCCCTATATATAGCACGTATCATTACATACGCTAAATGAAGCTGTGTCTATAGTTGACAACGAGTCTGGCATCGATTGTCAATACCGTCCTCCTACATTCAACCAATGTAAGATGAATCGTCAGAGATCTGGCTTCAGAAAAATTGGTTCTGTGCATCATGAAAAAAAAATCAAGTAGACGAGAACTGGAAACGAGGACAAGATAGCAAAGAAAGCACAGCAACGAAGTGCTTTCTTCACAGCGTGTAAAATATCGTATCTTCAACAAAAACCAAGCTTTGAATGGGCTGCTAGAATTATTTCACAGGCAAGGGAGCATTCGCCCTCATGGGTGGAACTTGCAAGCAAGTTCTATGCGCCAATAACCCAAAGCTCCAAGCCTAGGATATCAAACCTGTCGCCTTCGTCTGACAATGGCTCGTTGCCAAAGGTATCACATAGCGAGCTCCGCCCTCGCTCTAGTCCACTATCAATCCACAATCCATAGTGGCCACCACCGGCGCCGAGACTGAGGAAGCCTGTTTCGCAGTTAATGCAGTAATCGTTTTCACCACTGTAAGGGAAAGCGTTGAATCGCAGCGATTCGAAGGGATCGGCGGGGGTGTGTGGTCGGGATAGGCTGGTGGCGGGGTGGGTCTTGCTGAAAGACGGGTTGGAGGAGGCTGTATTCTCGGAAAGGAAGTCTCGTTTCACAGGGGACGGGATCGTTGTCGTCCGCACTGCGTTTGTGGTGTCCGCGGATGGTGGCGGGGGGAGCGGTGCAAGCGTAGAGGCGCGCCATAGGAAGCACTCGCCATTGCCAAAGTATGAAGGAGATGGCCGCGGGTATTCAGAAAGGTAGCCGCCAAAGGTCTAATAGAGGGAGGGGGAGGAAGCAGAATGTCAGTTTCAACATAATCAAAAATTGAATAGAAGATTGGAACGCGTCATCCATGGAAAGGGGGGGGGGGCATCGACAGGGAAACGGCAGAACAAGGCCTTGAGAAATAAAAGGGAAGCCCGTCAACTTACCCCTCCCTCGCTATCGCGGATAACAAGCACAAAGCCTACTCTCTGCCCCTCGTGTGTTCGCGCTTTTTGATACAAGGTTGCCAGGCTCGCCCCGTCCTGCTCCAGGCTATATACAATGCGCCAGTGTTCTGACAGCTTTAGCCGCTCGGGGATCATGATTCGGATTTCTTCTGCAAGAGCTGTGGTCAGCAGCCTCGCGCTGGGCGGCGTTGTTGGCTTATATCCAAGTAGCACAACGGGGTCGAGTGGCGGGGGTTGGAAAGGCGACGCTATCCGCTTCTGGCGTGGATTTTGCTGAGAATGGCGGTGTGAGCCATGGGACACACTATGGCCAGCAGCCATGGCAGAGCTGTGGGCGCGGTTGGCAGCGAGAGGGGCATATGAGGATGAGGATGAGGACGAGGGCGGGTCGTGAGTATTGGTATCGGCGCGCGGAACGGAAGAAAAGTTGCGCGAGGAGTTGGTGTCTGGGTGAGACGAGTCTTGCGAGAAGCGACGCAGGAGCTCCCACATGGTGAACGGCGACAAGTGCTTGGTCGAGAGGTTAAACAGGCGGGTACGGGATTCTGCGTGTGTGTCGCGATGGGCGTTTAATTTCTGCTGGGAAGATAAGGTGTGCTTGGATAATATGGGCGTTGGTGTTGAAGATGGAATTGTTGGTGGCAGAAATACGGGATTTGACATTTTTAACTATGCCATTTAAAGTTCACAGTTTCGTCAAGGAGGATGGAGCTTCCCCATGCCGCTAGAGGGGTCCAACGCCCAAGTCTTGCAGCTATTATTTGAGGAGCAAAAGCACAATGATAAAAATAATAACAATTATGATTGGTAATTAATAGGGTAAAAGGTTTGGGAGTCTTCTATATAGTGTAGTTTTAACTTGGAACAGAAAAACTGCTTCGTGTCCTGCTGAATACACTGAGGCAAAGTGGTTTAGAGGCTGTCTAAAGCCTAGGTTAGCGTCCATTTACAGGGACTATAGCAGGGAGCCCTCTTCAATAAAGGCATACTTTGATAGTTACGCTGGACGAATACGCTCTGTTCCACATCGCCTTGTCCTTCTCTATGTCGTGTATACGTGGTTTCTTGCTCGCCACACTTTTCTTCTTGTTTCTTGGGGGCATATACGCATGTCAAGACAAGTCGTGCTGAGCCATATACGCCGTGATGCCATCCCAGACACCTGTTGGGCTGGGTTTGGCTGCGCACACATGTGGCTCATAACCAAACGAGTCCACCAAGTGCGCGCGGGTCGTCGGCCCAATGGTGGCTACAAGGACACGCGTGTCTCCCTGGCCTTCAACGGCCCGCCCGTCTGATCCCAATGCGCCAATGGTGCGCAAAAGGCCATCGCAGCCTGTAGGGGAAAACACAACAACCCAGATTCTATCAACCGGCGGTGTCTGGGCGGCATATTCCCGCAGCAAACTCCGGAGGTCTTTTTCAAACGAAGCCATCTGGCCAGTGCCATAGACAACCAGCTCGTCCACCGTAATACGCCGGTTTGCTGGCAAGTTTGGGTCCATCAAGGTCTTGGGAATGATATCCCGTCGTTGCTCGCCCACAGAGAACAGCAGTCCAGGCAGGGTTTGACGACCGGGATACCAGGCACGGTAGTGCTCCAGAATATACTTGGACAAAGCCTCGCCGTTGCCAGTTTCTTCGCCGAATATTTTAAATGGCGTGCCGGGTTGGGCAGCAGCGGCCAGGGCCCGTGTAGTAGCCGGGCCTACGCTGTAAAAGGGGACACTTCCAAGTCCTTCGGGCCATGCATTGCCGTGTTCTATTAGATGCTGTTAGAATTAAACAACGACAATGTGAGAAGCTTCGTTTCACGTGAGTGTATCAAATAAAAAAGAAGTAGAATTCTTACTCCTGCGACCTTCTCCGAGAACATGGGCAAACGCCTCAACAGCTCTCTGTGAGGTAAAGATTAGACCGCCATACTGGCACGACTCATCCGCACCTATACCGCCATGGTGCAAAATCTTGGCTAACTGCGCAATGCCACTGTCGTCGAAATGATGATGTAAGACTGGAACAAATTTCGGATCGAAGAGGTAGCTGGATGACGAGGGTGAGACTGATGCAGAGCTGCCGGGTGCATCCAGACTCTGAGACCGATATCCAGATGAGTCGAACAGATCTCGATATGAATCAGTTGGCGTTGAAGCTGTTTTCAAGAGAAGAATTGGAATCCTACTCTTTTCTAGCGATGTCTGCGGTTTTTGTTCCATGGCAGCTGTTCTCTGAATGGGCCTTGCCAAATATAAACAGTATTGGCATGGACAGTGATACAAAACAGTTGGTGGCCAGAAAAGAACTTGTGCTGCAGCAACTAGGACTCTGGTTCAAAGCTTGAGAGATTCAATGAACTTGGTGGTAGGCTTTTGGAGACTGGCCAGGCCTGAATAATTCATACATGTGTACGTTGGTACATTGGTACGTTTGTACATCGGTGCATCGATGCATCGGCATGGTACATTGGCGCAATGTGGGGCTTATAGGCTCTGTCCGATAAGATAAAAAGGCAAAACTCCGCTAAAATCCCGGAAATTTTCGCCCTGCGAAGTATCTTCAAGTATGGTACTTGTTCGTTATGTACACTACCGGGGTGAGGTGGGGTGTTGCTTACTAATGATTATTGACCCAACATTAATTACATCGACGACATCCATCTGATCATGAGACAACACTCCTTGTATTGTACATTGTTGAAATCACGTCACCTACTGCCTACCCTCACCGAGTGGCCCGAGACTCCTGTGCCTTTCCTTGTATCTGATATCCACCTCGCTTCACTTCTCAGCCCTCGGCACCTCCCGGGATTCTTATATCACCTCGTCTCATCGTTCCTTGCACAAGAGAGGCTTCATACTCAAAACCCATATCAAAGCCTCACACCATACTATCCGGACCGAAATTGCAACGGAGCAAAGAAGAAAACAGCTCACCCAACCTTCTGGACTCTGCAGTGGAACAACTGGTGCAATGGCAGTGGAAAATATGCCTTCTTCTAACACGCAGCAGGAAGATTCGGCTGGTACTGTGCCTGCAATTGCCGAAGCCAGTGCGTCGAGTGATGCGGCTCCTAAACAGATGCCCAAGGGCGTGGTGCTAGGCAAGGATGGCAAGCCGTAAGAATATCACAACAACATTCCAGGAACATGCCATGACTCGGTAGTGTTATGTGACGAGTACCCACTAACATGTCTGTCTAGTTGCCGCTCATGCACATCCTTTGCGTCGTGGGCCTCACAAACCAAGTCGTCCATCAGAGCCGCTGAAAAGTCCAAAGCGGTAGCCACTGCCCCCCTTTCCATTCCAGCCGACTGCCCGCCTGACGTCGAGGCTCTGGGGCGCTCATCATGGACGCTTCTGCACACCATGGCCGCCAGCTACCCCGAGCAGCCGTCGCCAAGCCAGCAGAGTGACATGCTTTCGTTTGTCAAACTGTTTTCCAAGCTGTATCCTTGCTGGGTGTGCGCCGAAGACTTCCAGGCATACTTGGCCCGGGATAAACCGCAGGTCCAAAGCCGCTCTGATTTCGGACAATGGCTCTGTGGAGCACATAACAAGGTGAATATCAAGCTGGGGAAACCGGTTTTTGACTGCTCCAAGTGGGAGGAGCGTTGGCGGACTGGGTGGAAGGACGGACGATGCGATTGATTGATGGTGTCGCATAGTTTCGCATGGTTCTTATAGGGTTAGGGTATACATTGTCTTTTTTTTTTTTCTTTTTAAAGTTTCGTTTTCATTTCCTTTCTTTTTGTCTAGACCGGCGGCAAAACGCGGTGCCTGAACCGAGCATATGCGCGCAACTTTTGATCCCCCCACTATTGTATTTGTATTTTTATTTATCTTGATTTATTTATTTTGCCATCCGTTAAAACAACCGAAGAACGCCGATTCCCCGGCCTGCGGCGTGTACTCTTTGTTTCCTCACTCATCACACTTACCATGTAAATATCTAATGCATGTAAGCATTGAATTGGAGCCTTTTGATATTACATACACCTTCGAGATAAATTCAAAGATACACGGGCTCAAAACTTCCCGGCGTTGCCTGTAAAGATAAGGGGTTATACGGAGAGAGGCGTCATCCATCATCTATGCAAGTTTCTCACTTGCAGTCCGCTGGAGTTGAAAACAGCTGCCATATGTTTTAGCAGCTCATAGCATCTCAAGAGTGGTCTCATCGATCAAATCATGCCATACAAATATGCATCGTGCAGAACACAAAAAGCACGGCCCACGAACAGAGCCAATAGAGCCTTCTGGCCAATTCTGGACCGACTTCTGAATGAGGTAGGTAGTCTGATGATTCCATTTGTAGTGGGGCATCTGCAAACATCACTCCATGGCCCTGCCTTGTTGACTTTGTCGGCCAAGCGCAAGAAAACTTCCCTAAACAAATCAACCATTCTCTTTTATTCCCGATTTTCTTTTTTCTTTTTACCGCGTTTTTTTTGTTCCTTTTCTGGTTTACGAGGAGGCTCTACAGCGCAAGACAGCACATCTCGGCTGGTTAATGCGCATATGAGGCGAAAACAAAACAAAGATAAGGATTATAGGCAACTTATGATAGTCCTAAAGCGTAACTTCCCGGACAGGATACTGGAGCCACATGCCCTCCCTAAAGCTCCGAAGAACAGCCTTTGGCATGTATCTGCGACAGCAACAGCAACTTCTCACATTCGCGATTCCGCCGGCGATTGCGATTGCAGCTACTCTTTTGGGATCACTTGTTTATCCTAAGCGGGGACATGACTGTCAGTCAGCTGTATAAAGCTGTCTTCTGTCCCATCCCCTCGCCATGTTGAGGAGAGCTTATTGTTCACCATCACTCAACTCACCCACTCACTTACTCACTCACCCCTCTTCACTTCTTCCCTCTTCATCATCAATCCAACCCGATTCTTTAATTATCCAAATCACTCAGCATGGATGACTCACTTGAAAAGCCCGTGGCCTTGGCCGAGTACCTGTTTGAAAGACTCAAGCAGCTCGGCATCAAGTCCGTCCACGGTCTTCCCGGCGACTACAACCTGGTTGCCCTCGACTATCTAGTTGACAGCGGCCTCAAGTGGGTTGGCAATGTCAACGAGCTGAATGCCGGTACGTTTGTGTCTCTTGCTTCACACACTTTATTGTATCCTCACTTTTCCGAATACAGCTCCAGGCTCCCCCAACTCATTTATCTCTTTTATTGGCCGAGCCTCCGACTTTCAACATTCCGTTTGGTCACTAACTCGCTTATTCCTTTCCGCCTATAGCTTACGCTGCCGATGGCTACGCTCGCGTTGCTGGACTTTCTGCTCTCGTCACCACTTTTGGTGTCGGCGAGCTTTCAGCCATTAATGGCCTTGCCGGCGCCTACTCGGAGCATATCCCCATCGTCCATATTGTTGGATGCCCTTCAACCATCTCGCAGCGCTCTAACCAGCTCCTGCACCACACCCTGGGCAATGGCGACTTCAAAGTCTTTGAACACATGAACACTCATGTTTCATGCCATGTCGCCAACCTGACTGACGTCGTCACTGCCCCGGCTGATATCGACAGAGCCCTGCGCCAATGTGTCCTGATGTCCCGCCCTGTTTACATCATGTTGCCCACCGATCTTACCGAGCGAAAGGTCGACGGAGCCCGTCTCAAGGTGCCCATCAGCACGGCCGAGCCACCCAACGACCCTGATACCGAGAAGTATGTCGTCGATGTATGCCTCAAATATATTCATCGCGCTCACCGCCCTGTCATCTTGGTCGATGCTTGCGCCATTCGTCATAACGTCCTCCCTGAGCTCCAGGACTTGTTGGAAAAGACCCAGTTCCCGGTCTTTGTCACTCCCATGGGCAAGTCAGCAGTCAATGAAACCCACAAGTCGTACGGTGGCGTGTATGCTGGCGATGCTTCTAAGCCCCATGTCAAGGACCTTGTCGAGAGCTCTGATTTGATTCTGTCTGTTGGTTCATTGAAGGTGAGATTTCCCACTTCTTGTTATTCCCTTTGTCCACAAAGTATTGAATGACCTGCTGACATCACATCTCATTCATTCTAGAGTGACTTCAACACTGCTGGTTTCTCATACCGCACTTCGCAGCTTCAGACTATCGATTTCCACAGTGACAGCATCGTCGTTCGCTACTCTCAGTACCCCGGAATCAGAATGAAGCATGTCCTGCGCAAAATTATCGACCAAATCGATGTCTCCAAGATCTCTGCCACTCCTCTTCCTCCTATTTCCCCCAACGTCGAAGAAGCCGACGCCAGTTCCAACGATGAGATCACTCAAGCCTGGTTCTGGCCTCGCATCAGCAGTTTCCTGCGCGAAAACGATGTTGTCATCACTGAGACTGGTACTGCCAACTTTGGCATCTGGGATACCAGGTTTCCCCAAGGTGTCAAGGCACTTTCACAGGTGCTTTGGGGCTCTATTGGCTGGGCCGGCGGTGCTATCCAGGGTGCTGCTTTGGCTGTCAAAGACTACAATCTCCCTTCGAGGCCCATTCTTTTCATCGGTGACGGCTCGATTCAACTGACGGCTCAAGAGTTGAGCACCTGTCTGAAGCACAACCTCAAGCCCATCATGTAAGTTATTTTGTGGTAGTTGCATGACTCAACTTGCTCAAATACTAACAAGTCCATAGCTTCGTCATCTGCAACGATGGCTACACCATTGAACGTCTTATTCACGGCGAAACTGCCGTCTACAATGACGTACCCACCTGGAAATACAAGGATCTGGTGAGAGTATTTGGTGGCACTGAAAGTAACTCCAGAACCTACCAGGTGAAGACGAGAGGCGAAGTTGAGCTTCTTTTCGCCGACGAGGAGTTCGTGTCTGCAGATGTTCTGCAGTTTGTCGAGCTGTACATGCCCAAGATGGATGCTCCTCGTGCATTGGTTAAGATTGCCGAGGTCAACGCCCAGAACAACTCAAGGATGGAGTAAAGCTAGAATGGGATTTAGGCGTGTGCAGTTTCCACACTACCCATTGGCCTGTGGTCTATTGTTTTGTTGGATGAGACCTGTTTGGTTTTGTGATTTTGAGGATCCTCTCCTGAGAAAGGTGAGATTCTCATGATCTGGTTTTGATTTTTACGACTAGTCGTCTGTATCTTGTTCCGCTCAGTTTCTTTTTCTCTGGCAACTGCCAGGGTCATGTATAATATAACCTCTTCTCAGTTGATGATGGATTATAATATAACCCTTGAAAGCAAACCCTGAGTGACGTATAGAAGGTCACGTGACACTTATTTTTATGGAAATTTGCACAACCTCTAACTGCAGAGTGAAGTTCTTGCTCGTTCTTGCTACGTAGCTACATCTAGCCGTCACAAAAGTTTCTATCTAAGAGACTCATATTCTCGCTTGAACTTGTCTCGGCGAGCGTCCTGTGCTGAGCACGTGGTCTTGAAATACTTTGTGCTTCCGACATTTTTGCCATGGGCGACAAGAGAAAAGACGCTCCTGGTGGTGGACAGCGTGGAGGTCAGAACAAGAAGAACAAGGTAAGAAGCGATTTGGGGCGAGATGACGAGGCTATCCTGATATTGTCAAAGCCCTTGAGAATAGACTTTGTCATGAATGGAATATAGCTTCAAGCTGGGCGGTGATAATACTCTCGGTCTTGACCCTGTCAAACTACCAGCTAACATATCGATTCAGGGATCTCACCAGGGAAGATGGCAAACATCTCACCAAAAGAACAAGATGGCTAATCTTGCTGCCATGGGCAACAAGGTAGATACCGGTGATGTCGGTATCTGGGTGACTTGCCAGCGCAAGCTGGAGAAAAAGGCGATGAACGAAATGATTTCAATTTGTGATGAGCTCTGCGAAAAGCTCTATGGAATCAGTCCGCCCACAGAGGACGAGAAGGAAAGATACTTCAGCAACAAGCCTGCTAAGAATGCGGCCTCTGAGGACGAGGATGAAGACGAGGACATCGAAGCCTCGATCAAGAAGGAGCTGGAAGGCATGAAACCTGTGCGTAGTGCCGGTGCCACGCCCAGAAAGCCACTGCGCACGACCTTTTTGCCCATCAATTTGAGCTGCGAGTCCGTCTTCTTTATCCGTACATATGCTCCCGTTGATCCCGTCGAGTTGGCATTAGCCATTTGTGAAGACGCACGCACTTGCCAGCGGCCGCGTGAGCGCAAATCGCGCTATGTCAACCGACTAACGCCGGTTTCTAGCACGTCCAAAGCCACAGAAACAGCGGTGGTTGGTCTTGCTAGAGAGGTATTGGGGCCGGTTTTCAAGCTCCGGTCTGACGAGACTGGCGAGGAAACGGCAAAGTCACAGGAAGCACAGGAGAGTGCGAAAGCTGAAGGTGATGTCGCTGATAGCGCAAAGCCTGATGAGCCCGTTTCTACAGAGACTACAAGCAACGCAGATATACCTGCGTACACGGTAAGCCCGCTCTCTCTCCACAGTCTAGGACTCTGAGTTTGTTGTCGTTGTATGCCAAACTTTTGTATTGTTCTTGAAGAATACGCCTCTTGCCAGAGTACCTAGTACTGATATCAATCTCCTCTAGTACGCTATTCGCACCTCGAAGCGCAATCATAACAGTCTGTCGACTGATTCAGTGGTCAAGAGTGTTGCTGGCCAGGTTAGCCTGCCGCACAAAGTAAATCTGACGAAGCCTGATAAGATGGTGCTGATTGACCTCTTTAGAGTGAGTCCGCGATCTTGTTGTTCCTCTTCCTTGTTTTACAGCCCGTTTTATAGGTGTAACTGACGTTCTTTTCATTTCCATTATTAGAACATTGCCGGCATGTCTGTGGTTGAAGGTTCCGACTTTGAAAGGCTCAGGAAGTTTAACCTTGACTCCATCTATAAACTGGCGCTGGACGATGCTGCTGAATCCAGAAAGGCAACTGAGCCAGAATCTGCAGATGTACAAACGCCGATTCAAGAGAACAAAGCAGAGTCTGCTCCTTTGGAAACTCAGAAGGAAGGCCAGGCTGAAGATCTCACGGCCAACGAGGCCGTTAATAATGCCGCTGGGCCTGAGGCCGAGGTGTAATCCTGGGTGCTCGGCGCAAATAGTTTAGCTGTGATGCAGGCTTTCGTTACAGCTATTAAAATCTATTAATGGCAACTATATATAAGCTATTGAATAGGGCGGTCTTTTACTCGACTTACGACATATAGGGCTACAACACACAAGAGCTGAAAATTGCACCTATTTTGAAGAGCATACAGATGTTGTCAATGATTCGTTGTTCCGTGCTTTCTCTGAAGTGTCATTCGTATACAAAATCATGACTCTCCTCCGTAGACCAGCCTGAACAAGCAGTTTATCCACTTTCAAGAGACTGTCAAGCTATAAGCATTCCACCCACGTATCCGTGTAAAGAGCCAAGGGGGTAGATATGCTCTGCCCTGTGACGAGGTTGCATTGAGGATTGCTTGGACTGTATTACACACTCTCTTACACAACATCTCGTTAGGCATATTGTCTGAAACCGTTCATCACGGAAACGTCACTTCTAGCCTCGCGTTGTCCATCTCTTCCATGCTGTATACGACTGTGCTTCACAAAGCCGAAGATCTCTACTTGTCAAAGACCATTTATACTATTTAGGCTATTTTATGTCACTTATTTCGGCGATTTCCATGTGGCTGACGCCATGGTTCCTGGCCGTTTGCTCTTGTTACTGCCATCTTGCTTCTTCTTCTTCTTCTTCTTCTCATGTTCCTGTTCTGTTGGTGTGGTTGGGTGGCATAGAATCACGTCTCTGACAATCTTCGTTGTTTTTTTCGGCCGTCTTCACGGCACTCTGTGGTGATGTAATAGAGAGTAAAATAGCGAAGGTAGTCAAACATACGGTTATCTGCTAGCCATGTTCGCGCAGAATCAGCACCCAACTTTAGCGGGATCTAACGGAGTCAGTTTATAGTTGTTGATCTGCAGGTACTTGCCAGAGTTAAAACAAGATAACAAGCCCATAAACTGGCATATTTGTTTAAATAAGCTACGAATATCAGACGAATCTGGCCTCACTTCAGAAATGACAGCTCGTTTGATATAGTAGAATTTACATGCAGTGCAACTTTGCTCTTGCAAGAATGAGCAAGGCGGAGAAGATACTGACGGGAAAACACACTCTCTAAGTTTGACAGTGTGGCTTTGGTGTCGGATGGTTGGAGTGCCAACACATGCTAATCGCCCAGGTTGCCTTGATACCAAAAGTATAAAGGTGTTGCGACCGTAGGGTAAGATGGTATGTTGGACAGGCGAGGTAGACTCACTCGTAGTCACGGTTCATTGTAACAACCAGTCTCACTGGGCGTACACGGGGGCACCATTCGCATACCCTTAGCCAGATCATCCAGCGCGTTGCCAAGTGCATATGTATGTAGGCCGATGTGGCTTGAAGCAAGGGAAACTGGTGGGCTAGCCAGTCGATCTCTCTCTGAAGACAGAAATTGCCAATTGAAAAGTCGACACCTGGTTTATGAATATGATTGTAGATGAATGCAAAATTGGCTGCAGCTACGCGTGTGTAAGAGCGATCACGAAAGATGAAAAAAAAAGATACAAGTAAAGTTTTGATTATTATGAGAAGTGATGTTTAGCAGAAACCCTGACACGTATGTAAGCATTGTATTTATGTAACGCGACTAGCGTCGAAACCCTTCACTTCTGGCCGTTGCCATGTTTCCTTTTTACGAGCTACATAGAAGCATCGGAACTGCCTAGGCGGAAAAGCCGCAAGGTCTAGTCGGACATGCCAAATGAGTCCGACAAGCGGAATTATTTCGAAGGTTGTTCTATTCCAAATGGTCCAAGCTAGAAAGAGCAAGTGCAGAGTTCCGATTGGTCAGCTGTAGCCACAAAGGGGATATCAGACGAAAGAGGCAAACGGAGGGAAGGAGCTGATTTTGCAGCTAAAGGTACTAGGGTAGACTGGATGGAAAGTGGATGTCGCGGAATTAAACAACCCTTGCTTGAATGCGGAAATAAAGAAACTACCAAGCTTTTTTTTTTCGGTTGTTAGTGGCTCCACTATGGACATCTTGATAAAAAGAACAAGGGACATCTTGTCGTTGTTTCTTCATACCTGTTCGTATCTCGTACTATTCCAGGTGAGAGTACCGCTATCTAGATGCTCTGCACTTGCCGAAATCGAGAGGTCCAGCTTTCGGCTTTCAAGAAAGTAAGGCTCACGGGGAGTGGTAGTGTGCTATTCGGGTTGCGTGCACAACGGAAGCCAAGTACGTGAGGCTGTTTTAGCCGTAATTTTGATGTGTCATTCGTTCTTCCCATACAGAGCTCACCTCGTTTCTACCTCATAGCCAGTGCCCATCTGTGGTTTGTCGATGCATGTCTTTTGTATACACTTCAGAGTGCGGTTCAATACCGATGAAGGGTTGGTGTTACTAGGCCCCCATGTAAGAAAGCCCCACTTGTCCTACCCAGTAGGGTTTGACACTCAGATCATTTTCCGAGGACGGCAATGAGTGGGTACGTTTCGCTTGTTCCCACCAATAGCAAACAACTGCGAGCGAGGTGGCCCATAACTATATCATTCCCTTGATCTTCCCTTCCGTCTTTGTGCATTAACCTTATTGGTATTTTGTATCTTAAGAATGGAGGTGAATGGCTTTTTCGTTTGAAAGAGACAACTTGAGACTGCTGATGAAAAAAGCTATTGCATTATTGACAAAGGCATCATAGTAAGACAGTGAAGAGTCTCTTCTAGTACGAGTGTTGGAATACTATAACTAGAGGTGACCCCGTCCCTGTTTGCCTCGCTGGCCGACCATGACTAAAGAGGGCCCTGAGGCTATAGCATGGACTGGCCTGTTACTTACATGTATGTATGATGGAGGTGGGGAAGTATGGCTCCACTAAGGAGAGAAAGCTTAGAAGTAGGAAACGAGGTGGTAAGCGCCTGCTATGCATTCGGTTGAGCTGAGATTGTTCTGGCCTCCTCCTTGCAAGTGCATGCAGCTTAGAATAATGCCTGACCTTGTGTTTGCTGGAAACATGAGTATCAGAGGAAAATCGATAAGTGCGGGCTTTGTAGCCGAAAATGGCAAACAGAGAGTAGAAAAACTGCTAATATGGAAAGTATACGTATATACCTGCCTGTTCTCTGTTCTGTTATCTGTTCCCTGCAAAGAAGTTGCCCTGTCTTGATTCTTACGTGGATCGACTGGCCTTAGCTTGTTACCTCTTCCTTTTTCGCTTATAAGACATATGCATGACGAAACGTTTGTCCTTAGCTTGGACGCTAACAAGGCATCTAACGAGATGGAGACCCCCAACTTTGATGCCCGCTGAATATGGATAGGAGACTGAAAATCAGCAACTGCATTTTCCCACAGAATTTGAGCGGCAGAGACGCAGAAATATCAAAAGGAGGCCGCAAGTTGACGGGCTTCTGGGGCATTTTGTTTCTTGTACAGGGCTGTTGCTGTTTCCTGGGTCTGAATTTGCGTTGCTTCACTTGGCAGTTGCCCAATATAACATGAGCTTGTTGTTTGTTCTTGCCACCTTGTAAAGGACACGACTCAAGATTATATTCTTTGCAGACTTTGACATTCTAGAGGCTCCTGTTTGCCTATTTTGCATAGATACCATCATCATATTCACAGCTGTCTTCTTCCCGCCTGTCATAATCTCCTGTGTCTTACCAAGGTCAGCCGTCCGGCCCCACGATAAATCTTCTCAAGCATATGCACAAGGTGCCCCTCTGCTAGGTAAAACTGCATCTACTGTACTTTAGCTGTCCCACCACTCTCTCCTCCTTAACTAGGCCTGTTCATTGTATCGCCAATCGCGGCCTGTCCACCCAGCCCACCCACACGAGCCGTTCGAGGCTCTCACAGCTCTGCAATAGCGGCTTTCCAAGCACATGCGTACAACCTTCAAAGCTCAGTCGCTCCGCCGAGGAACCAGAAAAGCACTCACGGTAATCACGACAAACGTTACAAAGGAAACTCTGCCACTACGACTGCAATTGCGACTGTGACTGCGACGGAATCTTTGTACCGCCAGCCACTCCCTACACTCGAGGCAGAACTTGGAATCTATACTCGGCGTAGTCTGATCCTTTTTTCCCATCTGCAGTGGTGCTAAAGCAAGCTGTGTTTACGCTACTATCGTCGTGTACCGCTTGTATACTTGTCGAGTCTCTATAGATTCCCGATTTGCTCGCTTTCCATCTCAGCCGAAACTGCGGCTTCAATTTACTCCTGGGATACTGTGTACAGGCAGAAAAGTAACCGAGTCTCCGTCTCTCATTTTATTCTTTGTCAGCCAAGACACCACCAACCCTCACTCTTGCAAAATTGACTTGGATACACAGATTCCCCGCCCACCAGTCCCTCTTCGCTTCTCTCTTTTTTTCTTCTTCTTTTTTTGGGCTGTTTAGACAGTTCTCATCTCTCGCCTGCTTCATTTGCACCGGCACCTTGCAGGAGTCCAAATAGTTATGTGTTGATACCTGTACACTACCTTTTACTACCTGCTTGCCTGCTTACACTGCTCTGTTTATGCCTTGTGCTTTCTTTGACTTGAGTTTTCATCTCCGCACACATTCCATCCTCCTTCACCTTGGAATCGGCACTTCGTTCTTTTATGCTTTGTTTCCACTGCCCATCCTGGGCTACACCCTTGTTTCTCTGCCGACCATCATTCTACTCTGTCTATCAGTTGTTGCTCCTGACTCCTATCCGTCTCCACCGCCTCCACCGTGCTCTCCATCTACACACACACAGTTGGATCTCTGTGCTATTCAAGTCCCTTGATCTCGGAGCCCTGCCCCTGCTTCAGCAATTACATTTGCTCTTTGCCTGGTAGGTAAATGACACTGGCACCTCTACATGCCTGGCTTCTTGCGACCCGCTCGCTAGCTTGCAGGCAATACACCAACAACAAGGTCTGGATGGGACACCCTTTGCCTGGTGCTGACAAGGAAGGATCCATTCCCTACATACTTGCAGAAGAAAGTGGAAAACGGTAGAAAGCAAGTAGACTTGTCCCTTTGGAACTTTGCTTCCCCGAACTCCGTTCCGATCTCTACTCTTCTGGGCATAGTGGTTGGAGCCACGCACTCTATAGCAAAGACCTCGGTTTGAGCATCAAGTGGGGTGGGTGACGACTCTAAAGCGCATTGCGGTTGGTATAGGCGAGACCATACGACGCCGAGCTCCCGATTTCTCTATTGGTCTCTTATTCTCTGTTCTGCCTGCCGGCCCTTCTCGCTCAACTTCTTCTCGACTTCTTTGTTAGCGTTTTGGTCCTGGAATATTTGTGGAGGAGACTGCTCTACTCCCAGTCCCTTCTGCTCTCCTTTCTTCTTTTCTTCTTTCTTGCGTGGGTGGCTCCGTCCAGTTTTTTAAATATCGGATCGCCGAGCCAGTCAAACCAGGCTTGTGTTCCCCAGTTCTATTTGTCTGTTATCATCCACTTACTTTTTTAAAGACAGCTCAGAGCTGAGCCTCCAGGTGGTCTTCGAGTCTCAACGTAGACCGATTGTGATCTCACTTTGGCGACTCTCTTCTTCTTTTCTTTCTTTGTTCTTCGTTTTCAATCTTTTCTGTCCTTGAATCTTG
Source organism: Thielaviopsis populi (assembly GCA_017591655.1). Lineage (NCBI taxonomy): Eukaryota > Fungi > Ascomycota > Sordariomycetes > Microascales > Ceratocystidaceae > Thielaviopsis > Thielaviopsis populi. The sequence goes on from JADILG010000316.1 coordinate 16,886, forward strand.
ATGTCTTCGGCTCCTTTTATCTACCATTTCTTTTTTTCTCTTGTCTGCTTGGTGCTCTAAACAGTGTCTTGCATTATCTCCCTCCTCTCATCTTTCTCTCAAAGAAAAGAGTTCTTTGACACTTGGCTGCTCTGTCCTCGCCTATCCTCGCGTAGAGACTGCCACGCCCAAAGTCTGTACGACGCCAACTCCTGAGACTGACTCTGAGTCTGACTTTCATAATTCTTTGCTGGCTCTCCTTTTCACACAGTAAGTTCAATATCGCCTGTATAGGCAGATAAGCATGATCTAGAAACCGCTGCCTATCATTACCCTTACTGCTCACCAAAGCTGCTGTTTAGAGGCGAATCTTTCTCCCATTTTCCTGATTCTGACTGTTTTAGTCCTTTGACAAGAAGAATAAGTTCGGCGCAGTGCAGCACCATCCTTGGAATACGTCCAAGACATAAATGACCAGAGTTACAGGATTCTCTTCTATTAGCAGCAGCAACTAACATTGATACATCCGTTACAGTTTTCAGTCAGTCTTGGAAATCCATACCAAACTTGAAACGACTCCCTGGCGATGGGAATGTTCCGTTATACTATTTGTCTGCACTGACTTCTATCCTTCCGCCTATCCCCGCCAACCACAGACATTCCCACATTACCTCAACATCGGAGTCTTCATAGAGACTCCCTCTCGACACTATTCGCTTCTAAATGTGTGTCCCACCAACCAACGACTCAGTGCAAAACAAGCTTGCCACTTCTCGTGCCGTTTCTTCAACTCCTCCCCCTACAGGCGGTCGTTGCTCTCCATATACATCTTTCGAGAATCAGGGCACTGTTGGCACCAATATTTCCGCTGATACTGCCTCTGTCACTGAGCTCCCAGTTTGCTCTCAAGCTTGTACCCCAGGTGCGGAACCACTCCCACCACAGCAGAAAAGCTTGCACACAGCCTCTTGTTTGTTGGAATATCCAGAGTCCTCTCCTTCATTCTTGGTTACGGCTACCAGTACTGGCACCCCGGCTCCACTCACGTCAGGGGTGGCGTCGACCACACTGCCCCCGACTTGCGCTCTGGGCAGCTCTGGCCCTGGTCCTGATAAAAGCTTTGAGCCCCATGAGCCGCTCTTGACTGCCACTGCCACTGCCACAGTTACACTCACGCCTTTGGCTCAATTTAGCCCGTCTTTCAAGGCTATTAGCCAGACTACGCCCGATATTGAATCAATACCTACACCAGGGACTACGCCTGGCGTTGAGCCCGTACACACGCCTAACCTAATTCCTGTTTCCAGGGATCTTTCTCCTAAGTTTAAGGCTTCGCCTCTCTGTATCCCTACGCCTATATCTGCAGATACACCTACACCTGTCTCTACTTGTGTATCGGTCACTGCGGTTTCCGGCAAATCTTCTGCTTCTTTGATTGTCTCTTCTGACAGCGCACAACCCCCGGCACAACCACAGCTGCCGGGGCCTATACTTATCAAATCGCTCGCCGATGTCGAAGCTGCTATAACTCGTGTACTCCCCAACGCTACCGTGGAAAACTGCCGCTGGCTTCGCTTGAACCACTCTTTCAACACTATCTTCAAAGCTGAGGTTGATAGTCTTCCAGTACTTGTATCAGTTGGCCCCAGCGATATGAACAGTCTTCTTCGTTCTGAGAAACTCTCTCTGGAGTCTGAAGCCGTACTGCTTAATTGGATTGCCCAACACCAACCAATTTCTGGCGTTGCTTCTCCTTTCCAGTCACCTTCTTCAGCACCATCACCTCCGCTCAGTTCCCCTTTGGGTTCATATATCTCTCCTTTGTCTCCTACCTCTGATTACTTCGCACTTCAACAATCACCATCACACTGCTCCAAAAACATCGTTATCGATCCTAGAGGCCCTACCAAATCTCTATTATCCTCTCATATTCATCTTACAGACAGCACCAAAAGCAGCAGCCCCGGCTCTCATTCCCTCGCCAATACCGACTGCAATCATTACAATACTCCCAAAAGCCATAAACGGAGCTGCTCTGACGCTCACATTTCCTCCTTTCATCACACCAGCCAGTCGCCTCGAGATACACCTTCAACTCCAACCAGTCCTTCCATGGCTCTCATGTCTCCACAGCCTTACCATACTTATACCCCCATATCACCCTCGTCATTCAGTCACTACTCTACAATCGATTCCGACTTGCACTCCATGTTTCCGATCTTGCTGTGCAATGGCAGATCTCAACCAGAGATACCTATGCACAAGCCATACAGCGTAAAGAGGACTCCTCGGGGTGTTGCGGTGTCCCAAATCAAGCCCCCTTTGACCTCGCAAGAACGCCAAAGTGTCGACTTCCAAGTTGGGGCCATGCTTCAAAAGCTCGCCAAGATACAATCGCCAACTGGTCAATTTGGCCCTGTGACTAATGTTCTTAGTGGTTCACACTACCAATCACGGCTTTGCTTCGGTCACGTCCAAGATTGGACGACCAATACTTGGGAACTAGCCTTTCATCGTTTATTAGAAGGTGCTCTGCGGGACGGCGAAGACTTATACGTTACGCTTCCTTTCAACAGTATCCGCGCCAACGTTGAACGCTTCTTACCAATGTTACGGCATGTTACGCGACCTAGTCTGGTTTGTATCGATGCTGGGATTGATGGAAACACTTTGGCTTTGCGCGAAGAAGATATACTGAGACTGTCACCGCCGGAGCAGGTCCGAATGGCGTCTCTGATTAACGATGCAAAGTCTCGGATGGGTAGCGCTCAGGGGTCTTGGTCAAGAAGGCCAATTTCAATGTATGCCCCTACAGAGAATTCAACATCAGACGTGGGGATGTACAACTCAGTTGTCGCTGTCACTGGTCTTATGGACTGGAGTATGTGTTTCTTTGGCGATCCGTTGTTTGCGGAGGTCCTTAGCTATCATCCTTCAACCGATCTGCTTCAAGGCTTCAATGATTCTGCTGCTACTTCGGGCTTTTCCTTGAACCAAGATACCTCATACCGGGATGACTTGGCGTCTTCCCAACCTCTTGCAACATGGTCAAGTCTTGTGGAAGATAGACGCAACGCGCACGTGCGCATTCTTCTATACGAATGCTATCACGCTATCTCGCGTATCACGGCGCAGTTTGCCCGGCCCAAAACCGCCAACACAGCCGTAGAGATGGCTGCGAGGCGGCGCCTGATGTCTGCCATCTCAAAACTTGACTCCTTGAACGACGATGGTATTCCATTGCTATCGAGCCCCGCATCAATGCAACAAGAAAAGTCCAAATCAGCGTCGAACTACCGGAGACCAAGCGGTGAAATGTCCCCGGCAAAGCGATCTCGGTCGGTTTCAAGTAAAGATCAGTATTAACGATGGGGCACAATCGTGTCCATCCTCATGCACGGCCTTTCCACCAGCATTATCTACACACATAAAGCCATTTATGAGTGGTCTTTAAGCTCATTTCTGAGATTAGAACTGCCTTGCTACATTCTGTAACTCTTTTGCCCATTATTCTATTTTCCCTTATTTTTCCCCATTATATTCTACCTTGCTGTTTTCTTTTTACTCAAAGCGTGTTGTGTTCTCGGTCCTGACACAGGAAATTATCTACTTTTTTTTTATCATTATTTATGTCTTTCACGTTACGTTCTGATTCTCTCTTGTCAGTATCTTTAATACAACCTCCTTTTCTTGAACATGTTTTCACCCTAGCGCGATGGTGCGTGTGTTGGTGTTTGTTGAGGGTCAATTTTGTTCCAGTGAGGTCAAGGATTTGGTGTTACACAGAATCAAAATACGTATGCCGGGTTGCTGATTAGCCAATGATGGTCACGATATGGAAGCATGTAGATGGAACAGCAAGTCCACTCATTGCAATGTATGGGATGGGGCTTTGATTACACTATTTTTATCAGAGCGGTCTTGACATCTGTGAATATCTGAAATACCTTTTACTTTTAATTTGGTTTTTTTTTCTTGTTTCTCCGCACCTATTCCTCATCTTCAGATCCCTCATCACGGGGAAGCTGGAACCCCATGAGACCTAAAAGATTGCCAGCAGGTCCAGCAGTTCCGCCCTGGCTCTTGAAGCTTTCAAGGAGATTTTTGGCGAGATTGAAGTCAATATCGAGTTCATCGTCATCCTGGGCGTCATTTTCCGAGTCTGTGCCTGCTTGCTCAGTAACTGAGTTTGATAGGCCAGCGCCAGCGCCAGCGCCAGCAGCAGCGAGCTTGGAACGCGCATCCTGTGATATGCTGGACTTGGATTTGATCTTGGCAGGTCCGGCACTGGTAGGATCATCGAGCGTCAATGCGCCATGTCCCCTGAGTTCAGCTTCCATTTGATGCATCAGCTCCAGGGCTTCTTCTATCTCTTGGTCTTTGTTGCTCTTGGAGTCCTTGGACTCTGTTTTTGGCATTGGTGTGTGTGATTCGGCCTGTGAGGACTTTGATATACCGGATGGGTCAAAGGTTGACTTCAAAGCAAGTATCTCTTTCATCATGTTTGTGAATGCGTTTTCATCAAAGTCCACATCCGACCCTACATCAGCATCAAGTGTATCGTCTTTGTCCAAGTCGGAATCGGTTTCGTGTGCTTCATCCTCGTCATCGTCATCTTCGTCCTCGATATCGGCTTCTTCAATATTAACTCCGTCAATGCCCGCACTCTCGTCGTTGAGAAAGGTTTCAAAGCGAGATACAATTTTGCGAAGGCTTTCTTGAGCATTCGCATCCCCAAACCCAGAAGCCTTGGCAGACTCTTTGCTGTGATATTTCGGTGCAGATGTAGATGTGTTTTCCGTGGCCCTCTTCCCCTCGAGTTCTCGCTCAAACTCATTAAAGTCGATGTCAAGCCAGGAATCGTCGTCATCACGATAAATGCCATCCCATTGCGAGATTTCTTCGTTGCTTGGCAGCGCCTCTTCGCCGTCAGCTTCGATATCCTCAAGAAGGATAGACACCTCGCGGACCAGCCGATTGTTGCTATCTGTGGCTTTGGCGACTAGTATCTCAAAGCCTGTTGTCAATTTCATGCCCAGTTCAATGCGTTCAGCTGTACGCAGGGCTTCGTTTTGAGATAGTTTCTCAGCCTTTGCCTTGGCTTGCGCAATGGGTTGCACCCACACTGAAGGAGCTTCAAAGCGCTGCGATCGAAGCTGGGCAAAAAGAACTTTGGTGAATTTGACGCTCATAGTGACCAGATCTTTGGGGGCAAAGTTGAGAGCTGGAATGGTTGGCGAATTTGTTGTTGACGCTGACAATACAGGCTTCAGAGACATGGGGTCTCTTAGGTAGAATGCCTGAACGGCTGGTGCTACAGACTTTGGTTGTTCATGCAAGATGTAGGCTAGTTTTCGTGGGATTGTAATCATCGAATGGTGTAGCATCTGCGTGATTTGGCCTGGGAAGTTTCTTAGGCGATGAAACGCTTCTTGTTGCAACGCATCGGAATGGTACAGGCCGTATTTGGTAGCTATTACAGAGGACGTATTGCCTTCACCCCGACTTCCTTTGCTTGTAGTCGAGAGCTCACAGACTCTTTGGTTGAGACTCTGTACTGCGTCTTCGAGTGACAGTATGTGCTGCTCTGTATTTCCAACTCGACTGCCAGAGGTAGGAGCTGTGGATGGAGATAGTTTCAAGTCTGCTGGTGGCAAGACGAGAACCTGGCCATGGTGTATCCACACGCGGAAGCGATCCATCTCAGGACTCAGCCATTTTGGAACGGCACTGGCAGCTTCAACAAGGAGGAACTCACCATCACTATCGGAGATTCGGACCCAGAGATCTGTGAAGGAGAGAGAGAGTTGGCGGAGAAGATACACCATGAGCCATTCATCATCTACCGAGTCGCCATATTCAACAGTGCCACCAAGGTATATTAGATCTTGAGGCGGATTAAGAAATAGTTAGCGAGATTCTCGGAGGGAGGGGGGGGGAGGCAGTCCATGTAACTATGCATTATAACAGCGTTCACAGGATCACACAAGATATACTTACGACGGCCATCATGAATATCCAAAGACTCATCTTCCCTGTACCAAATGTACTCTTTCGTCAAGGTCGAGCGAAGCCGCATATACTCTCGGCGGACTTCTTGAAGCCGTAGTATCTGCTGTCTGGCACACAGCTGTCGGCCGATGATGAATAGCTGAAACTCGGCTGTGTTCTCTGGAAGCAGCCGATCTGGCTCCAGGCCGAGCCCGAGCTCATCTCGCGACTCAATATGCTGGTGGAGGGAGGGTATCGACATTCTCAGCGGAGGATGAATCTTAGTCGGGTAACCAATCACGCAGCAGTTTTATATGTGACTATATCAGTGATAAGTGGCCTGTTTGATGAATCTATGGCCTAAACAATTTCTCACGATGATTTATTGCATGCTACCATCCCCACAATATGATTAAGTTGCTCTAGCCCTAACCCTTACTCATGGCCTGAAACAAGCCGATAAGTTGCACAAGGTCACCAAGCAATGGGACATGTATGACGATTGAAAAATACAGAACAGTAATGTGATGGCACTCGAGATATCCAAGGGACCTTTTGTCGCATGGTGTTGAGACTGGGAAATAATCAAGCCGTGGATTCCGCAGCTCGTTTTGTAGACTGTATCTTCCAGGCCTTGGATCGCTGTTTCTCGGCTACCCCAGGTAGATAGATGCTTCCCTCCTGCAGTTGTAAGGTAGGTAGGTATGTTGCTCTTGCAAGAGGGGGCGGGGCCAACCTTGCTTCAGCAGGCTCAATAAGCAATGTAATTATTGCCCAAGAAGCATCGGCTGTTGTACTCTATCAATCACGGAGTCGCGTCACCTCCAAGTCCTGGTGTCTTACAGGAGTGGATCCAGGCTCGAGGGACCTTTTGCTAGCCTGTCTATGCCGGAATTAAGCTTCTGACCTCTTGCATTTAGTGCTGGAAATGGAGCGCCGAGTAGAAGGCCAATTGTCAAAAAGTTCCAATGCTATAGATAGGGAGGAAAAGGGCAGAATGGCAAAGGGAAGATAAGGGAGAGGACAGAAATGGCGGCGGCGTTAATCTGGCTGGTGATTTCCAGCCTGAGATTGTGCTGTGTCAACAAGCCAGGCACAGAAAGGGATAGAATGATGGTGAGGTCAGTTGAAGACGGGCTGTTGTCAGTGATGAATCAGTAAATGACTTGTCACGCGCAAATGACAGGCAAACTGCCTTATATATAGCTAAGTACATTTGTCCGTCTTGCTAGAAAAAAAAACATCTTCACGCAGTGATCGCAGAGCAAGCATACCAACAATACACGCCGATTCGGATCACGGAACAAGGCGTGATTGGCCAATCCAGCCCACGGAAAGAAACAAGTGCCCCAAAAAGGACATTACTGCAACTTTGATGCAACAAGTTGGCAATTGCAACTTGCAGCACGATATGCAGGGATCATGGAAGCATGGAACCAGAGTCTAACAGCGTAGTTGCCTGTTTTTTCTTTCTTTCTTTCTTTCATGACCGACCACTCTTTCGACTTGGGAACCTTTGTTGCAGCGATTGCATGAGTCTGCACAGGCAAGTTATCTACCTCATCGATAGGCCCGGTTGATATAGTCGGGATCAGATCCCTCGTAAATGAGCTTTCGTGCCGTCGCTCGCTTGACTACTCTCTGAGCCGGGCCTCAAGTTGTTTTCTAGCCTTCTCCGAACCCTCATAGACGTTCCTGGGTCGTGGCCCGTAGCTTTAGCAGGAGCTGTGGACTTGGAGCAAATAGGGGAACAAGATGCACAGTATATGCCTGTATCGCACGTCAGGGCTTGGCCTAGTCCTTGCTCTCTACTTGTTTCAGTGCGCCCCC